>CAEFZY010046307.1:0-82259 GCA_903066815.1 Brachyrhaphis roseni
TTACATTAAACTTGCGTCTTCCTCTACACATATATTCCACCTGTCTCACTCTTACCTTTTCTGCTCGAGCGCCCCTGGTGGCCATGAGAAAAAAAATGCATAAATAAGCCGCATCTTTGTATAAGCCGCAGGGTTGAAAGCGTGTGACAAAAGTCGCAGCTTATAGTCCGGAAATTACGGTAATCTTTCTGAAAGTCTGAGCTGGAAATGCCTTTTTAAGCAGGCGTCAATAACTTGGTTCAAGCGTGTGGGAATGCACATTCGAAACCATCAGCATGTGGGGATTTTAGCTTCTGCCGCATCGGTACATTCGTTGGCATTCTTGAAGAAAATGCTACCTGATTGACCTGTGAATCAAGTGTGAGGAGTGTGATGTCTTTGGCTTCTAGCAAGACAAGATGGCTCCTATTTGCAAATGCAGCAATCAAGCGTCCTTGCCTGCATCGCGTCTCTGATTGCAATCAGAACCAGAGAATTGAGCCTGTTGCAGAAGAAACGACAAAAAGCCGATCAAATCAAACCGTGATTTTCAGCTGTTTTTCTCAAAAGTGATTATGTTCTAATGGACTAAGTTGTTTACACAATCCCATTGGACTGTGCTGGATTAGCTGGTGTCTATTTCGTTTTTATCTGTAATTTTTCAGGCAGAAAAATGTCTCACAACACAAAAAAAGTACAACTGGATTCAGGTTTCTCTACTAAAGAAAAAACATGTTGCATGATGAGACATTACTGAAAGGGATTACATCTGATTTCTATTATTTTGCTTTACATGCTTTTTGCTTCATGTGAAAACAGTAAAGGAGGCAGAAAGGAGAAAGTTATGCTGATTGTTATTGATTGAAAGACAGATAACCTTAACACTGGGTTGCTAAGTTATTCTAGGAAATGATTTTCTACAGGCAGTTTGGATCCTGCTCTTCTTCTCTGTTTTCCACCAGACTTTGGGATTTTTATATCCCAACCAAATGCAAAGTAAGGATCATTTGGGAAGAGGACTTTGGACCTTAAGACGACGGGTCTATTTAAAAATTTTATCTTTTTTTGGAGTTATGAAATATTTTAATTTTCTAAAAGATAGATCTTGGGTTTTGATTAGCTTTGTGCCATAATGATCAATGCTAACAGAGGGAAATTCTTGAAATGTATCCCGGTGTGTGTTTAATGAGTCTTAATGAGTTTTGCTTCTTGGCTTGAGATGAACGTATTTTATAAATAATTATTTCTTCCCTTCTATAAGCTCTGTAAAATGAGTCAGTTTTGAACACAGTTTGATTGTTAGAAATAAGAAAACTTTCTTCTGCCAGCTTTGAGTCTCGATGACTGATCGTTTTTCACCCTTTTGCCACCTAACAGTAATTGTTAGTGAGATTTATTACGGCCATGTTGCCATTTTTAGGTCATTCCTGTCCTATTCAGGTCTCCAAAATCGCAATGTCTGAACTTTTTCAAATTTGTCACAGAAGACCTTAGGATAAATGGCCATTTTCTTATTTGATTCTTTTAATAAGTCTCTTAGTCATGTTATTCAGTTTGATTGATGCCCAGAAGACATTATAGCCAAGTGCATAACTTACCAAAGCCACTTTTTAACACTCAGCATGACGCCTGATTGGCGTAAGCAGCAAAACAAACTGGTCATCAGTGTGCGTGCTATCGCATCTCGGCCATCTTTTACTCAAGGGACGCTGAACCTTAAGCAAGTCCAACCGAGCCATTAATAATCGTCTGCACCTGTTCGTAGTCCAAGCAGAATCCAGTGTGTCAATACTGTCCTCTTCCCATTAATCCCCATTAGGACCGCAGCCAGTAAAGACCAGCTCTAAGCAGCGTATTGATATTATATTAAACCTGGAGCTCTGTGGCGTCTGCAGGAAGACAGTCTGCAGAGTTTCACACTCTGTGTTTGGCTGAGCTGACCTCGTTTCGTGTCTCGGGGATTGTCTGTCCGACTGTATTTACGACGCGTTGTAATGACGGTGCGTTTTGTTTTTGGTGGCAAATAATTTTCAAATCCTTCCTCCTGAAGATTTAGGTTGCAGATTTATTGTTGAGTTCTTTTTTTTGGTTTGTTTGAGCTGCTGTCGTGGATTTGTTTAAAAAACAAAAGAGCTGATTAACTTGTCTCCAGATTAAGGTCAACTATAGTTACAGAATCAGGTGGCGTGCGCCTCTCCTATATGTCAGAGAGAAGAAGAGAGGGATTTTCATTTGTTGAAACCAAAGGTCAGCTCTGATTGAATTCTCTGAGGGGTGGAGAAAAGGGCAATGCCAAAAATACAAAATAATAATAAAAAAAACTGCTCCTGATGGAAAGCCTAAAAATGAAGCTCTCAACTCCTGATAATCTGATGAACTGGGAGCTTTCAGCGCTGCGATTCCTCTTTGTTTTCTGTGCAGTCGTTAAGGTTTATGTCGGAGTTGTAAACTCCTTTTTGGAGAAGTGGAGGTGAAATTCATGCTAGTCTCGGAGACATACGTTACTAAGCGGGCTTCATATGCCTGAAAGTGTTAAAAAAGAAACCAGCCGTTTTTGTTTCCTCTCCCCATAAACCATTGATCACACCTTTCGCTGAGAGGATTTCCAACAGAAGTTCAGATACTCTCAGAGCGGCAGGGGACATCGACTCGCTCAGCTGCATCCTCGGCTTTTTAATATCATATTCCCGTACACGCCTTTCACGTTGACGGACGTCCTTTTGCTCCTTTGTCTCCCAAAATCTTTCAACCTCTCCCTGCTCCTCCTCGGTCCTCCTCAGGTAGCCTCTCTGTGAGGGAGGTGGCTGCGCTGCTGCAGCAGGAAACGCTGCAGCTCCTGAAGAACGAGTGTGGAGGCCTCCAGACGCTGCTCAAGAACAACCACCAAGTCTTCAAAGGTACGTTTAGGGCAAAAACCTCTTGATGTTAAAACTGCTGGATGCAACTTTTGTAAATAATATATATATATATGTCATATTTGTACATATTTTTTTCATTCATCCAAACGCTTTTAGAGCGTCAGACGCATCTGGTTTACGTTCCAAGTGCAGTGCGCTTGGAGCGTTTGACGTGTTGAGAGCATCCGACCTGTTCGATGCTCCACATAGACTTTGAATGTAAACCATTAAGCATTCTGTTTAAGTTGTATTTAAGCTCAGTGCATTACTTTTATTGTAGTAGGTTTTAAAACTGTGTGAAGTCCAATTTGTTGATGCGCAGAGTTTTAAACTGTTTAGAAACAGCTAAACTTGTACAAAAAAATAGAAATGAAAAGAAGAACATGCCCATTATGCCTAACAAAAACAAATTGTGCTGTAGTGTTATTCCTTATCGTTTTGCATATTTCAAGCTTCTGTAATTTGAGTTAGAATATTTTCCCGTCTTGTCTCCTCCTCGCCTCATGTAACGATGGTTCAGTTGTAAATTTTGAGCCTGACCTCTTACTGTCTTCTGGATGCAGACAACACACCAGCTGTTTCCTCCTGGGCATCTGGGAGAACTCGTCTGCTGCTTAGGAACGTTCTGGAGTCGTATTTTATTTTGAAAGGTCGTAAATCTGCCCGTCTCATCCCTTATTTTTATTTTCTTCCCAGTGGAAGGAGGAACGGTCCGCATCAGAGACTGGAGGGACGGGACGGAAAGCCAGAGGAGGCCCGCCGTACCCGGTGCCCTAAAAACTCGTCTCTGCTGGTTTCATGCCCACCACCCTCAAGGCTGCCCCCTGCAGGAGCAAAACTGCACCTTCGCCCACGGACTGGATGACCTTCGACCTTCAACAAGGCCTCTAAAGAAGCTAAAGAACTTTTGACAGGGCTAGTGTCAACATTAGTTGAATTGGAATTGCTGAACAATTTTCAAGTAAAAGTCTATTTAGTTAATTACATAAAATAAATTACAAAATTATTCTATTGGGGCTTAAAGTTAGCTTTCGTTGGTTTAATGAAAACATTTCCATTATGGTTTTCTATAAGTAAACTTCAGGAGTGTTTGAACACAACATGCGTCTTCAAGGTTACCAGCTTTATGTTCTTATCATTCAGCACACGGAGCGACTTCTCCAACTTTTTCATCCGCGTTCAAACTTTGAAAGCCCCTCCGTACCTTCAGCATTCACGTCCGGGCTTCGCCTGGACTTTTTATTCACCTCAGACGTGTACTTTGAGGTTCACAGACAGGGCGGCGGATAAAGGCCGCGCCGCATTTGAACAAAGTAAATGTTAGCGCCATGAATTATTTGTTGGCAGGAGCCGAGGGGTGAGCCGCGTGTCGTCCCCTCTCGACGGGCGCTCGCCGGCGGTTCTCTTTCTCCTCTCGGCTCAAATGTCAGCGACGGTGCGAACGCTCCCGGTGTCTGCGGCAGGGCAGCGCAGAGAGCCGCTCTGTTTGCTTATGTGACAGAAATTACCCATATCACTAATACAAAGAGCTCCAACTTTATCTATTGAACATCGGAGGTCCAAAGTGAGACAGATTCAGCATTTCAAAGCAAACCTGTATGTTACAGTAATTCAGCATCTTGCTCAGCTCAATTTAAAACAAGAGAAATATGTATTCTTTTATTAATTCTTATCAAACTCGCTGCAGCAGAAATACTTTGGGATAGATAGGTTGAAGTACTGCAGATGGATTTACAAAAGCATTTCCCTATAAGAACATTAGATAATCGGAGGCAAAACTTTAAACCTTTAAACCGTAACTAGGCCATCCCAGCCCTGAATCAGTAGAAAAGGTTGAAACTCACATTTTATTCTTCCTTTTCTCATGCAATTCTAGATAACATGATGGATTCTTACTGGAGCATCTTGTATTTATTCCCACCCAATCATTTTACAAGCACTGAGCCGCCTCACTGCATGAGTAGGATTCAGTTATACTGATTCTTGTTTTGTTTTTTTTCCTTGTGCAGAAAAAAACCCTAACAACATAAATTATTAACAACAGGAAGCGGATAAACAAATCTGAGCTGCTTCAATATCCAATTATGTTAGAATCAGAAGGCGGTTCTCCTCTTCCTCCTGTGCTTAACAGTCGGTTCAACGTTTGGTTTGAAAACCTGGACTCTTCCAAACGTCTCTGTTGTGATTATGGACAAAAAGATCGACGTTTTTCCTCATCTGACTATGAAACTCCAGAAGGGGTTTGACTTGTTCAGCTGCAGGTTGAGTTTGAACCTGAAGCTGGCGGTCTCAGTCCGTGGTAACGTCACCATCTGGGTCATAAGCTGGCTTCACTGCGGATGTTAACATTTTGTTTCTGCCGTTTCCCTGAACATCCAAACAATGGACAGAAACCTGGTAAACAGCAGAAAACCTTTCCACTTGCTGTAACTCCATCATGATTTCATCAGTCAGACTTGTGTTTTTTTTTGTTGTTTTTTTTTTTATCAGCAATGGAAAAGTGGAGGCCTTAGGAAAGCTTAATACATGAAGTAATAATGATGAGAAATATTTTCTATGATCTTTAGCTTTTTGGACATAAATTACGCGACTATAATTGCGAGCCGAATCGGTGTCGTCATGGTTTCATAACCAGTGCCTCTTCTTTGGTACATTCACAATTATGTTTGCTTCCTAATAGCCTGTTTAAATCAAGTCACAACTATTATTTCTGGAAGCAAATATTCCTTCTGCTCCAGGCCTGCAGAGCCCAACGATCGACCCAGTGGCCCGGATTTATCCGCAAAAGGTTCTGACGTCGCTGAAGAGCAGAGGTGCTCTGGTCATTTTCCTCCAGCCTTCTGATTTACGAACGCGAAGCCGTTCTGCTTCCCAGATTAAAAGCAGAACCACCCACTCACTCTGTGTTCCCACACGGGGAGTCTCCCTGGTCTGCATGTAAACGAATCACATGAGATCTGTGGCTCACCCATGCGAAGAATGCTGCGCTGTGCCAATAACAACGACAACAACAGAAAGGGAAACGTTTCCCAGCACATTACGAGTTCTTCCATCTGCCAGCGTCCACAGCTGCAGTGTGTCGAAGAATTCGGTCTAATAGAAACGTCAAAATCTGGGGAATTTCAGAAAAAAAGGGACTGAAAACACTGAAACTTTGGCATTTTAAACACAAATAACGTCTTCTAGCTAGACACTGCTAAAGAATTTTGACAGCAGTTAAAAGGTCTTATGTTTTGGTTTCTTTAATCGTGTTTTTCATTGGCTAGAATTTGATCAAATGTTGTTTTAAGATTTATTTCACCTGACTTTTTTATTTCCCCTGTTTGAACTAAAAGAAAATTGTGGTTGTTTTTATTGACCCTGAAAAAGAACAAAGAATCGTTCTGGTGCATCTCGAACCCAGTCAAGATGTTATCACTGTGTGGTAGTGGGTGAGGAAGAATTATTACGACTGTTTTCAAGATTATTAAAAGCTCAATTAAGGGTCCTCAACATGAAGGAGCAGTTCCATTTTCTTAATTTGATACAAGTTTATTCATATTTCTGATAGATTTTAGATTTACGATTATTTTTTTCTGAACAAGAAGTTTGTTTTTGACACAAAATAAGACGGCGGTTTTTCAAAAGATTAAAGAACAGATTAAATTAAGTATCGGCCTTAGAGATATATATATATTTTTTTTTATTTCATAAATGACATGCCCAAAAATGATTTATACCCATCTTAATACAACAATCATGTTTTCACTGCATTTATGGTAATTTATCTTTGGAGATTCAACAATAGCTGCATGTTTACATTTGTGATATAAAAGTAAAACTTTAGCTACATTCATTATAAAAGAATGATTAATTATAATAAATAATTATGTGGCGTGATTTTGAGTGTTGTACAAAAGTGGTTTAGAGACTAAAAAGAAAAGCCAATAAACAGTCAAAGCAATAAACAAATCAATAATACAATTTACAATTGCCCGCTGAATAAATGTTTTTGAATTTAATTTTAATTTCTAAACGTGAGGTTTTGCTGCATAAATAAAGATCATAAGCATGGGGGAGCAGCAAAAATAGAGGCATTTGTATGTGGAACCGCACAAGTCTGGTATGTTTTGTTGTTTTTTTTAATCTTTGATACTTTGTCTTTTAGTTTGTTTTGTACTTGCTGTAACATCAAATGCCCATTTGGGATACAATTAAATCTGAATCTGCTCTGCAAAATCGTGTCCCTGTTTCTGTGTCAAACTATGAGAACCGTGTCAACAAATGGTTTCCTTAAAAAGTGGAACAGCTTGATGCAGTACCGGGGACATATTTCTCCCACATCTGCTGCTTCGCATGTTTTATTTTTGTCCAATGTTTGGGTAGGAAATCACATCCATATATAGGTCTACGTCTGCTCCCCTCCAGCGTCTTTGGACCTTGTCCATCAGTGGCGGGAATAAACGAGGCGACGGTAAACGCGCATGAAACGGAGGAAGGAGAAGGTTTTAAAACCAGATTACTCAACGTGCCTGAAATCTGGGTCAGGGGAGAAGTGGCTGCGTCTGTCTGCTCAAACCAACAACTTTTCCTTGCGTTCGCCTCCATGCTTTATTCATTGTGACGCCGCGGGGCTCCGTGTAACACAGCCTGTTCAAGACATTCTGCAGGAACAGAAGTTTCCCCGAGAAAAGAAAACCGTGTCGGACCTCCTGACACTGACAGCTGTCACAGCCATGAATTCTGCTGACTGACGCTGCCTCTTCCCCTCACTTTTATCATATCGCTGCATTTTCTAGTTAGAGGGATGTTTGCGTAGCACTGACATTTGCGCTCATGGAGAACCGAGACGATAACGGCGCGCTGACGACGCATTTACGCCGCGATTTTTCCAATTTAATTGGGATTTCACGTGACAGACCAGCACAATCTGGTTTTCAGATTTACTTGCCAATGAAAATCTAAAACGGGAACTAATGTCAAACAGTTGCTTTCTTGTGAATGAAGTCTGCCTGTATGATTTAATATCAGCATTAGAAAAGCAGCCCAGAGGCCCGCGATCTCTCTGGAGGAGCTGCAGAGGTTCACAGCTCTGGTGGTGAAGTCACAGCAGTTTTGAAGAAGAGATGAGATCAAAAAGTTGCTTTTTGACCTTCGTGCCAAACACGGCGCAACACAGAAAAACATGGTAGCGGTCTGTCATGCTGTGGGAGAGAGCTTTACTTCAGCACAGTGCAAATTAGTTTAGATCAGTCCTGGAGGAAAACCTGTTTGAGGCTCATCTTCTGTCAGGAAAGCAACTCCGCACAAACAGCCAGTGCTAAAGTAAAAATAATTTAGATGAATTAGATTAGAATGTGCTAAACTAGCCAAACTCCAGACCTGAATTCAAATGAGAATTCCTGCTAAGACTTGAAAGTTGTTGTTAGAAAACACTCTCCATCCAATCCGACAGAGTTTTTGAGGAACACGGACCAAAAACGTTCATCTCTACATCTGAAAAGATGGAAGGGAAAAACTCCACATGCAGAGAAAGTTAGAAGAAAAACGTTAAAACCAAATATCACAAATATTAGAAGAGAAAACCCAATTATATACAAAAAAAAATTGACGTCCTCTTGATGTTATTTCAAGGCATTGCACCATTGATAAAGGTCTCCTCTGTGTGGAGAAGTTGGAGCTGCCCTCCGCCCCCACTGTGAGGAAGAGGAGGAGGAGGAGAGGGTGTTTGCTCAAAAATGTTCCGTTTGACATTTTCTCATTGAACACGCACTTCATTTGAAATTTAAAAAAGTTGAGCCTCGTGTAATGCCACGGGGTGAAGCTGCCAGGCGCGGGTGGCCCCAGTTCAGAGCCCAGATCTGGAAATATGTGATCCACACATCTGCTGTGCCACGGCGTTCAATCGACTCACCATCAGATTCACATGCAGTTGGAATTAGGGCGCAGCTAGAGCATCCGCGCATATGCAACATCCTGCGAGTTTGTCTAAACTATGAAACTTTCCTCAGTTAAAGTGTCTGACTGTGAACTCTGACCAGGAAGGTAAAAACAGAAACATTTCATGCTGGTTTAGCTTCACTGTCACAATCATTTGGCTAAGACAAGTGGAATCTGTCTTATTGACTCGGTAGACCACCTCGGAGAACAGCCACAGGTTCAGTTTCCACTGCGTCGTCAATCAGAAGGTGTTACAAATTCACAGCTTTAAAGACGGTGGTTCTACCTCGCCTGGGGGGGGGGAAAGTATTTATATAACTCCCAAACAACCCCCATAAATTCACACTTTCTAGTAAGGGCGCAAATTATACACTTGACCGATGCGTGAGTCACCATTAACTGTGAGTGAGTCACACATGTAAATGCTGAGGCACCAGCAGCTGAGTCCTCTGGGTTACCTGGTAACAAGTGTTGGGATGTAGAGGAGCCGGATCCTGCAGAGGCGATGTTTTTATACGGATAAAATGAAATCACCCAGTTTGTTTAAATTTGCAGTTCAAATATTGGCAACACTGAAAAGATGTGCAGGAAATGCTTAGAATAATCTCATATTGTAAAAATTGGAAATATTTTCCATTAGGAAATGCTCTTTTACAAACAGGTTTCTGTTGTATCAATCTAACAAACATTTTTAGAATTAATTCTTTATGTGTTTAAGTCAAAGGCGCAACACAGCGACACATGGTAGCGGGTTTTTCAGTTTTGTAATCTCTGACTTCATGGTTCCCTGCGATAGAAAAATCATGTGACAGCGGCCATTTTGTCAAGAGATCATGGCGTTTAAGTAAAGCAGTAGCTGATCATCTTGAAAGGTTAGGAAATGGTGTAGCAACAAAAACTGTTCCTTAAAATAGACATTTCCATCTTTTAAATTGACCAACAAAACTAGTCAACTTTAGATTACCAACATACCCAGCGAGTGGGACGGTTAAGATAAAATAAAACACTCAAAAGAGTGGCACCTAATGCTTCCAAGTTTCCACAACCTTTTTTTATTTATTTTTTTAAAGCAAACACTACATATTTATTAAAGATAAATAAATAAGACGAAACACTAATCAAACATCAAGATGGACTGTTTTCAAAATCTCAAGATTCTGTGCGCTGATTTTGTTAAAAATTATTTCACTTAAGTCCATGCAGAACTCAATGACAGCAGCAGCCGGAGGCGGGCCCACAGCATCACAGAGCCTCTGCTGCACTGAACGGTAGAAGCGTTTCGTCTCAACGCGTTTGTCCTTTGCTCCACTCCACGTCCATCTGGAGAGATAGCATGTAGTAAATCCCCCAGTAGTTGTCATGGAGACATGTTTTCTCTTGAAATGTTTGGACATAAAGCAATTTTTCTGATCTGAGCAACAGTAATTTATTTGAGCTTTAACGCGCATCTACTTTTATATTGTTGAATTATTTCAGTTAGGGGGTCGATAACTGCTGTTATCTGCATAAACTACTGCATTTATAAAATAACAAATGATAAAAGAACAAAAATGAAAAGTGTAATCGTCCAGGATTACTATAATGTCTGTTTTAATGAAACGATAGAAGATCTGGATTTTCATTTAAGGCTTTTGACCTTTCATTTCACTCCCATGAGAAAAAAGTACATCAGGTTTTTTTTTTAAGCCTGTGTCAAGCAGAAATGAGTCAATATAACTTCCTTCCCATATGACATGACGCCTTTAACCAATTATTCTGAAGATTGCTGAAGTGCTGTCAGCCTGCTGTCCTCGTGCGGTTACATGACTTGCCTTCACAAGCTAAATGAATGAGGGAGGAAAAAATAAAAAAAGAAAATTAATTTGACCAGCGTAAGAGCAGCCCAGCAACCTTAATGCCAACTGAGAATAGGAGTAAGGACAAAGACAGACCTGGGAGACGGTGCCGTTGCCATGGGCGACAGGCCAACGTGACCCAGATGACACAAAAGCAGCTGCGTCTGCAGCGCCGTTGTGTTTTGACAGCCACACTTAGTTGTTCTGATACGATCAGGAGAAAGCCACTGATGCTACAGTGAGCAGATGTGTGTTGTCAATTAAAAGCCCACAGCCCCCTGATTTAACGGCGTGGAGGCTGGGTCCAGACGCACAGCTGACCGTCATTAGAACAGACCGGACCGAAATGCCACGCAACTGAAAACCCGCATCTTCTTGAAGCAGAACAAGAAGAAAACAACAAAAACTCCCACAACGAGCTTAAACCTGCAATCAAGCAAAGCAGAGACTTTTCCAGTCCTGTCACTGTGGCTGGTACTTAGATGGATGTTGGCCTAAATGTGTTTTTATAGCATTAGCTTTATAAATCCTGAATAAATGATGCATGCTTCTTGCAAAAGGGTAACAAGACAGCAATTTAGGTCACGGTTGTCCCCAGGTAATTTTAAAATAGTAACTGACTGTTGTGCAACTCCAAAACTTTGCTGCTGCAGAGTTAGAGAAGATAAACATCCAGCCATGCTCCTGCTACACCCACTTCATTTTGTCCAGGTATGTTCCAGCTGTGAGGCCGCAGAGCTAATGGCCAGTGAAACGCATAGCAGAGATCTTTCTTTTCCCTCACTTTTGCATCCCAACCCATGAAAAAAACAACCAAAAATAGAAAAAGAGATTTTTCTGTTACTTAGATTAACTTTATGATTAAAGTTAATCTAAAAAAAAGGAAGTTAAGTGTATGGAGGGTTGTGGTTTTGTACATTTGTGTCCACCAAAACACTGTGGTACAAGCCGTTCTCAGTTTTCCAATGACTTTTAAACATCTTTGTGACTTTCATTCTAGCAGCTGATTTCATCACTAATATGACAAAAGGCCTCGCTGAAGATTAGTATTTAATCTACCGCACATGTTCACAATCAAAGCCAGCATTTGCCGTTTTCTCCCTCCGTCGGGTCGTGTTTTGACAGGAACGTTTGGTGGTCCTTGCTTCGCTTTCAGACGTCGTCTTTCTTCCCTCGGAGGGAACAAACGGGTGACATCATCTGAAAATAGAACTGGCGAATCAATCCTACGCCTTACGCCTAATTAAAGATTAACTAGAAATTGCTGGCTGTTGTGGAGGTTTCTCAAAGCCTTGCTTTACGGTCCTGATTAGAGTTATATAACACTCGTTAATACTGAATATGTCCCACTGAAAAAGTAATGACATCTGTCAGTGCGGCAGAATGAGTCTGGACACGGCAGGATGCGATATTTGAACCTGGTGTGCTGCTAGCATATTGATTAATTGGTGCTTCAGAGCTTCCTAATCTATTAAATCAGAGCTAGTTTAACTGAATTAATGATGAGCTCATCTTGGAAAGGCCTGAGCAGTTTATCGTCTCTGTTTGAAGCACTGAAATGAGAATCTTGATTTTTTTTTTTTTTTTTTTACAGTGAAAGTAAATTATGTTAGCGTCTGATAATAGAAGCTCTTGAACATATGTAATGAATTTATTTTCCTTAATAAATGATTCAGCTGTCTAGAAATACTTTTCGAAATAAAATACTTAATGTTGTTTGACTTACACTTAAGGCCCATTTTATTCTCCTTCTAAATGTATGAATGGGTCCGATTCACAGAGAAAAACATAGGATATTTGAATGAGAGCAGACATTTTGAGTGCAAAGAGATGACATTTTGCTTTCAAATAAGAAATGTAAGCTCTTGAATTATGGCAGTAAAATTTCCCGACCATTTCTGTCAGTGTTGTCTTGTTTTCCTTGTGCTGCATTTTGAATTCAGATGTGTCACACAACAGAAAACAATGGCCAATCTACCAACAACAGTGCTCAGATATGTAGCACCAGCAATGTCAACGAATGCCAGGAGTACTCTTACAATAATACACTTTTACCTACAAGATATTGAGTAAATAGAGCATCCTCCTCTCTTTACACTTGGAGAATAATCCCTATGTTTTTGTTGTGGCTTACATGTTACGCTTCCAGTGAGTTAACATCTCTTAGCTCAAACTCTCCTCTTTTCTGCTTTTACCGCATTATTGTGTTCATATGTCCTAAGTTGCTGCTGTTCCCATTTTCCTCTCATCAAAAATGAATTTCTTCTGTCAATAAGCACATAGTCCATAGAGATCAAAGAAAAGACAAAGGCTATGCTGATGAAGGAGCTCAACATCTTCAGTATCCTCATATTATATTTTCAAATATCTTACACAGTTGGGAATAATTAAAAGTTATATAATCATATCCTCCCCCGTGTCGCCTTTTTAAAATCACACTGTTATGTATGGACTATATGAGAAACTGTAGACATACATGAAAAATCACACTTGGGGATTTCCTCATACTAACACTACCTTAGTTGTGGCAACTTAACCTCGAAGCACGTTTCCCATGACGCTGATGTTAGTTGTGAATGATGGGGAACATTTTCTCAGTACTTATCTTCATGCTTTTGTCATGATGTGGTGGTGGAAGGCGGTGAGGGAAACGCAGCAGACCCAGGTAAAATGAGATGATGATCTTTTAATGAAGAATTATCCAAAGTAACACAGTCCAAACGCAATCCAAACAGTCCAAAAACCCGGCAGCACAGCAGAGCGGAAGGCTAGGGCTCAGCACTGGTAGCATCAGGTCAAACGATTGGACAGAAGAGACAGACTGGCTCGACAAACGTGCGACAACAACAAGGACCCGATGAGGAACAAGGAACACAGGTGAGTTTAATACACAGAGGGTAATTATGGAATGAGACACACCTGGGAACAATCAAGAGGAGACAGGACAACACTCAGAGACACAGAAACTCAAATCCTGACAGTTTTTAGTTTGCACCTTTGTTTTACACCCAACACATTAATTTAAATGTTCTCCTTGCACCCTTTGAAGGGGCAGCAATGTGTTTTCCTGCAGCGTAGTGCCATTTTATAGCTATTTGGTGCTGCTAGTCTGGCGGAGCTGAGTGGGGGAGTTTCATGGGAGGGGGAGTTTCACGGGAGGGGGAGTTTCACGGGAGGGGGAGTTTCATGGGAGGGGGAGTTTCATGGGAGGGGGAGTTTCACGGGAGGGGTGCTCTGTGAGACGGAAACTCGGTGGCTTGGAAACTTCAGGTCAAAGGAGGAGCTATGCCTAAAAAAAAAGAGGATCAGCGCCTCAAAAAGAGGAGGAACTATACCTTAAAAAGAGGAGGAACTATACCTCAAAAAGAGGAGGAGCAGTACCTTAAAAAGAGGAGGAGCTACAACTCAAAAAGAGGAGGAGCTATGCCTCGGTCCTGCCAGGCTTTTTGCATAGCTGAATTGTTCCCATGGAGACTAAAGCAACACTCCAGGTGTGTTTTTGATGAGGGAATAACATTACAACATGATGTAAAGTTCAACAAGTCAATTTTACATAATACTGCCTCTGTAAATCTTTAAAAGTTTCTTGCTTGTATGATTTGGCAGCAGCAGAAAACATAACGTGGATGTCCTAACACAGCGCAGGGTCACTATTTCCCTGCTAAGCCCTTCGTGAGTCATCCAACTTATTTAGCATGAGTCACCACTGTGTGGTCCGCACCTTTGAGAGCATCCAAGCCTGAAATATGTCTCGACAAATGGCTAGAGCAGATGTTTATAGAGACAACCTATTCTGGGGGAGTTTCTTTTTCTTTTTAAAGTCGATTCAAATGGTTAGCAGAGGATGTTTAGAACTGATGCACTTTGAGATGGAAAGATGGAGCAAATGGCTACTTTTAAGGGTTTGGATCTGTTTCTGTTTGTCATGCCTCATGAAGAAAAGTGAAAAAAGCTGGGGAGTAAATGAGTCACTAAATGGACTTAGCAGTGTTTACTATGACCACAAGGCTCAAGAGGATAAGGTAGTGAAAAATAAGCACGATGCTGCCAAAAGTATTCCCTCATCCTCCAGTTCATGGAATTCAGTGATCCGTTCACTAAGAACCAGCAGCAGGCTGTTTCTGCAAACAATGTGAAAGAACCTGTCGCTGTCAGGTGCTCAGAGCATTCCAGCATGGCACCGTGGCACGACGCCATCTGTGCAAGAACTGCAGTCGTGAAAGAGGAAGCGACTGGGAATGACAGTAACTCAGCCACAAAAATGGTAGGGTAAGTAGCTGCAGACCTCCAGTCTTCATTTGCTTTTCAGGTTAACTCACTGACAGAGGAACAGCACTCACCTGTCTGCACTGTGTGAAGTTTGGAGCAGAGGGGATCATGGTGTGGGGATGTTTTTCAGAAGTTGGCCTCTTATTTTGTAGGTAGGAATAACTCCTAATGATTCAGTATACCAAGATACTTTGGATCAATTCAGGCCTCGTATTTTGTGGGAACTGTTTTGGAGATTCAGTGGTAACATCTTATTTTTCCTTAGAGTCCGAGCCAAAGGAACAAAGGAGAATTCGATTGCAGCTGAAACTTTTCCATGTGATGGACCTCTGCTATATAAGTTCAGTTCATTTATTTTATAATGTGCTTTTTTTTTTTTTTACAAGCAGTCTCATAACAAAATTGCTGGTGCTGTTTCTCTTCTAGTCTACACCCTAAGAACTCATATTGGAGCTGCAGACTTAATACTTCATCTTAGGATGCCATGATGTTGTAATTCCAGAGTTTGCGATGTAATCACTCTCTGGCACATTTTGTCTGTTTTCTCAGTTATCTTTGACTTACCTTTGGACATGGAAAAGAGTAATACCAAATAACCAAATGGGGTTACGGTTTAAAAATCATACGATATTAGCTTAACTAAACTGAATGCCTGTCTATGCAGTGCCACAATAACCCTGGAGAGCAGCTTGCCACCATTGTTAAAGATCTTGGCTGTTCGTAACTGCCCCCTTTAATAGGTCTGCTAAGCAGCGTTTTCTTCTGCAGCACGTTTTTATGAGGCTTTTTCCCCAGTTTGCAGCAGAAGCCATAATGCGCCTTCACGAGCCAGCTGGCCTGCCCTGTCTGCCCACCGGAGCGTCGACTGGCTTCAAAGCCCTCCTGTCACCTAATGATAATGAACGCTGTGCGCCTGCTTGGTGTGCCTTAGAGGCTCACTGTCAGTCCATTCAACTCGGACTCAGGTTACAGTCTGCGCTAGTGCCGCCCTGCAATACCCACAATTTTCCTGGATCACTCCTCTGTCTGCCAGTTTCTGTCTGCGACCGTGAACCTTCTGCCGTTATGATGTGTGTCTAATCATGTGGTGCGAATCGAGGGAATGCTCTTAAAATCCAAGTCAAACACTCGAGGGAGCAGAATGTCTCAGCGCTAAACCGCAGTGCAAGTCATCGAAATGTTCATTTGCGAAGGAATCTGCCTTGAAAGCTTCATAAAGAAAATCTTTGACTGAATGAAAAGGATGGATTAAGGAATCGATAAGTGGGAGAGGCCTTCCCCACTGGGTCATCAATAAAACACCAAAGGAGTCCTTTTCAAATGTGTCCTGAGTGGGCCAGAGCAATCTTTTTTCCTCTCTATTCCTTGCCCCTGCTATCTCGCTGTCCCCTCCTTTTGGTGTCCAGATGAAAGAGGGCTCAATGTGAACAAAGCAAACGATTTGGCAGAGCTTTGGGCGCCCGCTGTGACAGAAGCCACTCTGTTTGCTCATGCAGATCAAAGTAGGGGCCATCCGGGGGCGGAAAAGGCCGCTAAGACATGGAGACATTAGGACGGCATGCCAAGATTAAATGCATGCTAATAATTGAACAAATCTGATGAACTATTGTCACGCAAACCAACTGGAAATAAAAAATACATAACTTACACGCACATTAACTGTAACTTTGCAAAGCAGCATTTAATGGAGGCTTTATAGTTTGGTTTAATTTCAACAGGAAGCTCCACGTGTGTCTCTGCGCTGCCAAAGACGGTGCGATAAAGACTCCGACTCAGGCGCTGCTATGGGAACATGACTCATTCTAAGTCTTCCTGCTCTACCTGTGGCAGCTGCGCGCTGCTTCATGAAAGCTATTTCATGCTCCTTTTGTTTGCCAACCCACACCGCCGAGCCTCAATTTTCAATAACATATCATATCAGATGGCAGCATCTGCACAGTGAAGCTACCCACAGCCAAAAAAGCTTCTACTGGCAGCTTTTTTTTTTACGCCACAGGAGGTTTATGAGGATGATTTGTGCCCTTTATTACAAGAATGTGAGCCTGAACACAAACAGACTGTGCTGAATCAGTCAATCAGTGTTTATATTAGGCTGCTGCTGTGTAAGCAGCAGCTTGAGAGAGACTTTTTATTTGCAGTATAATTTTGCTGTATTTTCCCTCAAATCATAAACCAATTAGAAACCAGTGATCCAGATTAATTATTAGATAGATCGAGAGCGTTATGCTTGAATGTGTGCAGAGCTCAGTCTACAATGTCTGCAGGTAATGCAGGGCTTTTAATTTAACACTGAGCAACAGTTTTGACTCATCTGTAATTTTTCTTGTGGTTTTCTTTTTTCCATGGCTACTTTTTCAGCTCATTTTCAGTCCAGTTGCTGTACAGGATAACCATCGGTTAAATGTTTTTTTTTTTAATGCTTGTTAAACCTTTAACTCAGACTTATGAATTGATATATCAACATATAATATTGAGACAGATAGGGATCAGAATTGTCCACTTACAGCAAAAGGTATTAAACTTTGAGTGACAATAATAAAACTTAACACCTAAAATAGAGCCAAAATCAGTTTATGAGGGCTATTCTGGATTTAAATATGACTGCCAAACAGCGTCCCTTCACGATTAATTAGCACACCCAGTAAAGATTTTTATTACAGCAGCATAATCGCACGCAGAAAAATGTGAGACCTTTTTTGTTTTCCTTACCTTCTTCCTCACTGAGTGCCAGACAAGCCAGTTAAAGTTTTTCTAAACTTTTTGATTATTTATCTAACTGTACATATGGGCAATTCATAAAATGAAGAACATTGTAGAAAACCCTGAACATAATCTTCTTAACTTCATAAGAATGTTATACAATAGCAGAATGACTTCAGTCAGAGGCTGCTGTAACACTGGCTGCTACAGAAGATCCTTCCATCAGCGTCCACAACAACCCTTTGAAGAGACATGAACAATATAAGTTACAACAACAATTCATTTCTTTTTGGATTAATGAAGTCTTTTTTTATTGATTCAACTTTTATGTGAGTAGTCCAGATTTACAAACATCAACACACATCAACCCTTCTTCTGTCCAGTTTTGCTAGTTTTGAAGAGAGGACAGGCTAAACTCTTTAACTCTTTAGTCAGATCAGAATATTATTATTATTATTATTATTTTTGGTTTAGTCATCAACTAGAAAATGAAGCATCTCTCAGGAGCTGCTTCATATTTGTTTGTTTCTTGTTATCTTTTAGATGCTGTAAATTTGCAGTAGATACTTTTTTTTTTTTTAAACCTGGCATCTCTTATTTTGTTCTATACTTGTCCACTTAGCAAAGGTTGCCCTATTTGGAGTGACGGTACGTTGAGAAGAGCTGGGCTGAACATGAATGCAGAATAAACCAAAGCCTTCAGAAAGCATAAAAAAAACCCCTAAAGAAGTGTTTATTAAAAGATCATAAGAAAGTCTGGCTGCTTGGAGGGAAATATAAAGAAATCTGGAGGAACTGGAACAACTGTGTAAGAGAGAGTAGGTCAACATTCCTCCAAAACAATGTTAATTACTCACTGCCTGTTATCACACAGACTTGGTTTTGGCCCCAACCAGGTATTAGGTTTAGGGAGTGATTGCTTTTGGTTTGAATTAAATACAATTTTTTGAAAACTTTTCTTTTCTATTACGTTAATCTTTGTCTGGGATCAACATTTGCATGATGACCTAAAAGATTTAAGTGTGTCAAAAAGAAACAAAAGCAGAAGATTGAACTTTTCGTGCCACTGTGTCTCATGTGGACTTTGTCACATTTGGGACAGAAAAACGCAATACTGCTGATTTATTTCACTTTCTTTTTTTAGAAATAATAAAAAAAATAGTTTGCCAGATTATGACCACCATCCGTTGCCCCCCGTTACAACCTCTACCTTTAGAAAGAAAGCTACACACACACATAGAGACGGCAGATGTTCGAGCTCAGTTTTATCTCTGCATGGTGCTTCAGCTATGTTGTCATACACTCAGAGGTGTGGAGGAGGTCCATCTGTCACAGCACCACTAACCCTCCAAACAGAACCTGAGCTGCCATTCACAGCTCGCCCACGTCTCCTCAGCCTTCAGTCGCTGCTTTCCAGCACGCAGCGCTGCTGAAGTGAAAACACTAAATGCAGAAACTATTGTTTCATCTTACATCATAATGCTGAAAGTTGACACCACTAATGAGCAGAGAACCTCAGTGAGGATTGACGAATGCTTGAGTCTTTGCATGGCGGCTAAAACCAATTTACAGGCTTATGTTGTGCGTTCCGGTGCCAGTACTCATTAATATACACGGCTCCTATAGAACAAATAAATAAAACAGCAATATGCATGACATGATTTTATACAATTTTGAATGCACAATGTGGAGGCATCTGAGTGGCAGCGCTTTAACACTTCCAAGTAGTTTTATCAGTGTGAGGTGTCAAGTGCGGTGACAGGTCTGTTTACAGGTGACAGCTGTGAGCACCTCTAGGGAAGCTGCATAAATGTCGCAATTTTCAAAATGTTATATAAAAACAAATTTCAATGTCAAAAAATGTCGGTTCACATATTATTCAAAGATTAAAAAAATAAAACTTTATTTCTGTAAATCTGACAGCTTGCAGAAGAAAGTCATTTCTTCTTTAAAATGGAAAGTAAATGACTTTTCTGCTAATTTAAGTCAAGTTTTGTCTATCTAACAGCTGCTGTTAGATAGACAGGCATTGAGATTTAACTGTCCTACTATTGCAGTATTTCTACAAGAACAGGAGCAGAGGTCAGGCACCTGAGTTTTATTGATTTCCTGCTCACTGCAAACCAGCAGACTGACTTGGCTATTTATAAAGTGTGCACACCTGGAGGGCAGAGAGGAAGGAGTGAAGGAGAAGTGTTTGCTAAGTTTCCAGTGGGGCATTTATGGCCTGAATCTTGATTTGTGTATCCTAAACAGATTGTCAATAATTGTAAAATCGAGCTTTTCACTGCTAAATGCTGAACCAATCAGATTTCAGTGTGAGCTGTGGCTCTCTCACTACACAAGAAGAGTAAACGTTTACTTTTATTTCTCCCTTTCAATTAAATTTGGTTTTTGGAAAGGGTTAAGACACACTGTTGGAAAGGACTTTAGAGAATTGTAAATCTCTAAAGTCCAATTCAAATAATTTAAAATTACCTTAATATGTTGGGCATCAAATCACCTTAATTTTAATTAAGCTATGAACACAACTGCACACAACTTCTTTGTGTACAGTAAAAATTGCGATCCTAAGCTAATTCAGCCATTTGATTCACTACTCAGTTTGAAAAATAAAGGGCATTTTAGGGGAGAACATATACGTGAATGTTCATGTTCCTGTTGTAATGTGAAGGCAACAATTTCACCTGAAGAAAATGGTGGTGTGTGTGCAGAGAAGATATGCAGAACACCCCCTCTAAACAGAATATTTTATTCCCTGAATACACACCTAGAAGAGCACAAAGGACTCCAGGCTTCTTCCTCCAGGAATGTGTCTAATGGCATTATGCTTTCCTGTACTGTATCTAGTACTGAGAATAGGAGAAGAGAGGAGACACACCACCCACTGAGTTATCTAATGGATGACCTGAAATCCTCTGTCGCTCTCTCCTTCCTGCCTGTCTGTCCCCGGGCTCTGCTCTGGGCTCTGGGGATACTATGAAAGCAGTGAACTTCAAAAAATAAAAAAAAATGGTGAAGCAAACCAGGGAGATGCGAGTGACATCTCAGGTAACCGTGGGGCTGCAGGGCGATTTCACAACTGTGCTGAGATCACACTGTCTCTGAGCAGCTCAGGCTGTTTCCTCACTGTCCACATGTGATCAGGTGTGGGTTTTAGTAAAGGTCAGGCGTTGTTACGTAACATCTTGAGCTACATTGCAAATCTGGAAGCTTTCAGAGAGGCGGTTCGTTGTGAAGTGGAGGGAAGATTTCAGTGTGTTCAGTCGCAGCATCGGTTTTACTACAGAAACTGCATCACTCCACTTGTTTGGAACTCTAAGACAAAATATAATGTTTTTTTATTAAGTGAATAGTTTGAGTAATTTGAGAAATGTCTGAACACTTTAAGAAAAAGCTTGTTTTGGGCTCCAAAATCAGACTTTTGGTGTTCAATAATTCTCTTCCTGATTAATTTTTTTTTTTTTTTTACAATTTTCCATGATGTCACATGAGGATTCAGGAAATAGAAAAACAAATTGTGCATCCCAACTTACCTAAAGCAGGACAAGTTTGGTCTGATTTAAGTTTGATCTGACAGAAAAAAAATTAAATAAAAAATTACATTTCTTTCTAATGCAACTGTATATTTATAGGCGGAGGCTTTTTGGAGAAACACCCCCCCCAAAAAACACATCAACACATGTAAAACTATTCCCTCAAACCTGAACTCATCTGTTGCTATGGGTCTGCCTGCGATCAGCGCTCCCGCCTTGTCTGTCAGTTAGGTAATACAGTGGTGCCAGGAGTTATATTGGAGGTGACACCTCATCAGGACTATAAATAGCTGTGCACCTCCCTCCTGGGAGCCCAGCTGCAGCTCTCTCCCAGGCATTAGTTCATTTGTTTATAGGCGGCTGAAATTTCCCACTGCTCCTTTATTCTCCCAAAATGTCTGATTCCTGCATACGAACACAAAAACACTCTGAAAGACCTGCAGAAAGATGCGTGGAGCTCAGTGGAGTCATTGATAAAACAGTTAAAGTTGACTGTGATCAGAAGTTAGCCACTCTTCAAAATGGGAAAGACAGAAAACATGCCATTAGAGTAGCAGGTGGCTACATGAAAAGAGATACTGCTTTAAGCGTGGATGTATCTGCAGTCAGAACAATAATCAGTGACAAACAAAACCGGACAACAAGCCAAGTTTATCCTGCCGCCGTCCTCAGCGAGAATTGTGGTAAAAATAAATCTTCATCATTATCGTTTTTACCAAAGGTGCCAAAAAGTGTATGAAATCGACACTACATTCAGAGGGAAGTGAACTCCCTCCCACTTTGTATCACTCTTACATAAATAAAATGTAGGAAGCAAAATCCAGCAAGTGGGAGAGATAAGCGGATGAGAATTGAAATAACATAGTATAAATAAATAATAAAAATGATACAGAAAACCCCCTGCAGGCTGCGTCTGACCCCAGTGAGTCATTGTCTGCATGAGCGTCTCTGGAGTTGAACATGACTCAGTTGAAACGCAGTTCTCTCACCCACAATAATAATATTTTATAGAATTGGATAGTGTGTGTGTCTTCTTTTTGCGTCTTTTCTTTACTACTAATCAGATTTTTTTCTTCTGAAATATTCCTGAATCTGCTGTAAAGGACTAAACGTGGGCATCGCACAGAGAAGTAGTGAAACAATCTCTAAGCAAAGTTGCACTGGAAAAGAAACAAAAGAGTAGATGAAGTAAACAAAATTTTGCTCCATGATGAAATTAGAACAAGAAGAGGTTTATAATTGTGTTAAAAAATGGCAGCGTAGCAGTAAATTAACATCATCTTTCCTGACATCATTCCTGACATAATGTTTTTATGTCAAAAATTTTTATTTTTTGACTATTTTCCTCAAAAATTGATCGCATGGAAATATATGTATGTAAAAGTTCAATGTTTTCTTTATTTTTAAAAACAAAACTAAATTTGATTTTTTAATTCCAAAACCTAAGCAAATTTCCAACAGCATACGTCGTAAAACAAGATCATTTGCTTCATGCAGCCTTTGTGGGTCTGAGTAAATTTGGTCTGAGTGAAAATGACTTTCTAAGGTCTAAGTTAGTTCATTCACTACACAACCGACATTAACACCAGTCCAAATGTTGTCGGTTAGACTTTTCACATGATAAGTTTGGTTCATAGTTGAGTGAATGAGCTTCTTTGGCTTAATTGTAATTCACATGTTTTCACCGGATTTTCTACCAAATTAAAGCAGCTAATATTAGAACACATTTTCTTGATAAGAAATGTGTTACGTTTAATATTCTACAAAAATCGTTTTTATAGTGCAAAAGTGCTTACCTGAAGTTATGTCTTTGTTATAAGATGAAAGAGCTGTTTTAATTTGTTTAGTATAGACTTCATATTTGGTTCAGACCCTCTAAATAAACATGTTCAGTTTTCAGATGATCATTTGCTCCCCTGAGACTTCATGAAGCCCTGAACATTTTGTTCTCATCTGTTTTTAAACCAAAGCATTTTTCAATTTGAATAAAAGCATCAAGTTAATGATACTTTACATGCATATCTATATACTTATATTTTATGCACATGAGTATAAAATGATTAACATTCACTTTCTATTAAATCAATAAAAAAATCCCTAGAAATAGTTTATTGTTAAGGCTCAAATCTTTATTTTTTTCAGTAAGGAAATTCCTTAAAGGTTTGACTCCTTCTCATATCCCATGTGTAAGGAAAGCAAGACAAACATAAGTTGCTGTTTTTGGTTTTAAACGAGACACAAAGAACTGTGCAAATCCAAAATAATGGCGCACTCCGTGTCTCCGGGGAAACCATCCTTTAGCCTGCGCCAGATCGCAAAGTGCNGCAGCAGCAGCAGCAGCAGCAGCAGCAGCAGCAGCAGCAGCACATTGTTCTGTTTCTCTTCATCCTGCCTACTAATATTCAGGCAGATGGAACTTGAATCATTCCTCACGTGTTGTAGGGTTTTCTGTTATGTTTGGGAACTAAAAAGTGAGATCTCATTGAAACGTTTTTACTCTCTTGGAGGTAAGAGTTGAGATTTTTTTTTTTTTATCTTGTTTTGTAGACGAAAACCCCCCCAAAAAACAAACAAACAAACAAACAGTGGCTCTCGTGCCTCTGGCTGTGATCGCCGGTTCTTCACGTGCTATGTAGGTCACTCACTTCAGTGGACGTGCTGTTCACCACCCGGGTCCTTCCAGTCCCCCCACCAGACCTGAACGAGTGGGCCGCCTGCTGCCGCTGAGAGGCATGCCTCGCCTCCCTCCCTCTGCCACAGCTCCTCTCTCTGCTCTGAAGTCGGGGTGTTAATGGGAACTAGATGGAAAGTGTGAGGTGGGAGATGCTGGCTGTTTTCAGCACGCTGGTTAGCGCCCTGGGAAGTTGGAGAGGACGCGCGGACGCGCCGGGATTTTAAGTGAATTTAATTTGGGATCCTTTCCGGAGACATGAGCGGCGGCTGATGATGGCTGATTTTAGGTACTTGTTTGCAGCCAACAGGCGCAGGTAACCTAAGAGGGGATTATTGTTATTTTTTTCTTTTTCTCTGCTGTGGGAGACATGGACTTTGCTGACATTCTCTTCGCTCTGTTCATCGTCGTGGTCGCGGTCGTGTCGCTGCTGTCAAACTTGTTGGTGCTGCTATGTTTCGTCCACAGCACCGAGATCCGCCGGCAGGTGCCCGGCGTCTTCACCATGAACTTGTCCTTCTGCAACATCCTCATCACGGTGCTCAACATGCCGGCCACCCTGCTGGGGGTGGTCAGGAACCAGAAGCCCTTCGGGGACTGCGTCTGCCACACGGTGAGCTTCCTGGAGACTTTCCTGACTGCGAACACCATGCTGAGCATGGCCGCGCTCAGCATCGACCGCTGGATCGCGGTGGTCTTCCCGCTCAGCTACGCCGCCAAGATGCGCTACAAGGACGCGTTGATCATGGTGGGCTACTCCTGGCTGCACTCCTTCACCTTCTCCCTGACGGCGCTGCTCTTCTCCTGGGTGGACTACAGCGACGCGTACGCGTCCTGCACGCTGCAGCCCAGCGGGGGAGGCAGCGACAAAGTTAAGTTCACGGTTTTCACCGTGGTTTTCCACGCCACCAGCTTCGTGCTGTCGCTGCTCACCCTGTGCTTCACCTACCTGAAAGTGCTGAAAGTCGCCCGGTTTCACTGCAAGAGGATCGACATCATCACCATGCAGACGCTGTTTCTGCTGGTCGACATCCACCCGAGGTGACGCTCCTAACTTTTTCTACTCGCTCAAGCCTGTTTATCCTAACCCGTTTACTAAAATGTGACAAGTATGGCTCGCCAGAAGTGCCACAATTTGATAAATCACACCGGATTCAATCACTTTGAAATACGCTGTTATCTTAGTTGTTTGCGTAATCAGCGTGGAAGTGATTTTTCTGTTTACTTTTCAAATATTTGTAATCTATGTCAGCATCATTTCGATCATTTTATTCTGGGTGTTGGTTGTTTGAATCCTGTGGTGTAAGTATGTATGGTTTTTGTGTGTATTTGATGTTTTCAAATCACCTCATATAAAGAAAAAACACATAATTTCATTGTATATTTAATCTTAGAGTGAAAATAAAGGTAATCAAATCTAATTTAATAGCTAAAGCAAATTAAATAACCATTTATTAAAAAGATAATAAATATATGAAGTAAATAGATCCATAATTCTCTTAAAAACTGCGATGAATGAGTGAATGAATGTGTACAGGATAGCTATCAATTAGTTATTAATTAAAAACAGTAAATGTTAAACTAATAAATAAATGAAAGGCTAATACCTACACTGATACATCGATAATAGTACATCTAATGTGCTTCTTTTTTTTATTTAAACCTTTATTTATCTAGTAAATGTCTCATCAATATAAATGACCTCTTTTGCAAGAGAATCCTGACCAAGACAGAAATCAGCACAAAAGGCACATTGTCAGAGTTAAAACATTTGACAAATATCAATCAAGACAGTTGAACCATAAAATATGAAATGTAATATATCAAGACTAAAACCAGCAAACAGCTGTAATGGAAGCTCATAAAATTTGGCACCTGCAGTAAGATGTGATTATTTTTGTTTTAAAGGAGAGATTTAGTCTTGTCCACCGGGTAAAGAACCCCTGAAGATTTTTTTCCACGCAGAGGGAATACCATGGCTCAATAAATAGTTAATAAAAATATTTATTTGTTCTTTAAAAAAAAGACATATATTACCCTAATGCCATTGTGATATCTTCAACTATGTTATTATCAATCAAATTCAGGGGGCGGGGCTTGAATGTGGGATTTAATCACTCATTGGGAATATTAAGTTTAAATTACACTGAATTCTTGATTCACATTTTATTTAATAAGACTACACTAGATTTTTATGTCAATATTTCATTTAAAATAATTTCTTGTTCGAGATATGAGTGAGAATTTTCTGGGAAACTTTGGTTTTCTCTTTCTGTCGTCAGACTGTTGCATCCAGACTCTGCTGGGTGTCTTTGGCTCGGTCACCAGTCACTCACTTTAACACGAAACAAATCCCACAAGCCCCACTCACATGACGGCAGAACTCAGATGATGTCACGCAATTATTAGAGATAAGATAGGCACCGCACGTCCTCTGCTTGGCTCCCCCTTGTGCCTGTTCTCTGTCTCAGTTACTGTAACAGTAGAAGAAGAAACTGCTAAAGACTAAAACAAAAAGAACGACTTGAATTGTACATATTTTATTTTACAGTTACTGAATTTATTTTAAAATTACTCTAATAATGTAATTATTGTTTCCACATTTTAATAGTGATTGCCAATAAGTATCACCTATTAATAAATTATTACTTAAATAATTATTCGTACAAATCATTCTGAAAGTTGATCTGGACATAGATACATTTAATTTAGAAATACATCAATGATAGATGGATAGATATAGTGCATTACTTAAGAAATGCAAGTCAGCTACCTCAGTATTTCTATTTCATTCATTCAATAATATTTTGACTTTTCATTCATGTATTGAATAGTGTCCCATTTGGGAATCAATTAAATATATTTAAATTTATTTATTTGCTCATTTGTGGCACCTTTGGACCTCCATAGTATTACATACAATCAATTTTGAATCCTTAGTTATTTATTCATTGGAATGTGGCTATGTAGGATCACCACACTATATTCTTTCTTTCTTTCTTACTTCCTTTAACAGTAAATTTTTTATTGAACTGTTACACTTTCATACCTCTGTATGTGACATCTGAACGCTCTTCTATTTATTTATCTGTTGATTTGTGTGACTTTTGGACTAAATTCCTCTCTTTGCTGTTTGCAGCGTCAAACAAAGGTGTTTAGCTGAGCAGAAGCGGCGAAAGCAGAGAGCCACAAAGAAGATCAGCATCTTCATCGGCTCATTTATCATCTGCTTTGCTCCTTATGTAATTACAAGGTAAGACTACCTGATGGGAATTCATACATTATTTAATTTAGTGCAAAACCCCTGTGTGAGAGCTTTAAAAATTAACAACCCAACTCATGTAAGTTAATAGGCTGCAGCTTGAACAACTATCTTGATTTAGTCTGAATATCTTTGTTAGTTAGTCATCGTCTCACTGCAGAGACCAACAAACACCTCAAAGATCTCAGCATCAGGTGAAATTCTGCAGCTCACTCTCACATCTCATCGAACTGGATTGTAAAGTGATGGCTGTTGGATCAATTAGGCTCTAGACAGCCAGACACACCAGACAAAGCCTATTTAAACAACTAAAAAATGGACAAATAAAAGGGGAATGGGGTGTAGTCAAAACATTAAGAGCAATCAATTATTAATCACAGAATAATTTGCTTCAACAGAGACACACAGGACAAACAGCCACACACTGACTCACACATGAACGACATTTCTGAGGACCCAGTTGACCAAACATGCATGTTTTTGAAGTGTGGGAGGAAGCCAGAGCTCCCAGAGAGAACAAAAACATTCACAGGGAAAATATTCTAAACTCCTGGATTTGAACCCTGAACTTTCTAACAGCTGCGTTAATCTGAACAGTTCTTTGCAATGCCACTAACACTGACTCAAAACAGACCTAAATAGAGATGAGAGAGTCTTTTCAAAATAAAAGCATTTAAATTTCCCTGAAGAATTTAAAACGTAAGCATGTTTTATATTAGAGTTTCTACAGATTGCAGTGGACCAAACAGGAACATCAGAGCAGTCTGGATGTGGCCAGGTCTTTACTGAACTGGTGGATGTTTTGGTTTCAATCATATTTTTGAGAAAACTAAGAATTCTTTGCCTTTTTTCCACAAAGAAAGCCCATGTATGTGTTATAAAACATCTATAAAAAGTGTGGAATAATTCAGTAAAAGTTCACAGTTAGATTAAAGGTTTCACCAATGCCACTTTGGTTTTTAAAGAATCTCTATTCATTGTAGAATAACCAAATTGAGGTTTTAGCAATCGAAATATATCAGATTATAGTTGATCAGTTGGAGAGCAAACTCCTTAGGTAACAGTGTAACAGCATGGGGCATCCATTCCCTCTGAATGGACATGCAAATGAAAGATAGAAAATTCCTTTACATCACAGCATTAGGTATATTGTTCTGGATATATCTCCCCGGGGCAGAAAGCCATAATGCCCATCTGAAGAAAACCCTGTTAATGGTCAAACACTGAAACATAGAGCTAAAACATGTTTCTCCAGATATAGTGTTGAAAATCCACGAGGTTGACATCTCTGGCAAGAGGATGAGACGTTATCAGGGAAAGATTCCCGACTGACTTGTTGAAGCGCATAACTTGACCTCCTGACCCCGTGGAAGCCTCCAGCTGGGACCTAAATATCTCATCTGGATGAGCCGTGTGCTGGTAAATTGCAATAATCTCCAACCCAATCGCGCCCGTATGATCCAATTTCATTTTAGTGGCACAACATCAGAGCAAGCAGAGAAAACGATCAGCATGGAATAATTTTTTTGGAAATTAGGACCCAGTTGTGTGGGAAATCATGGCTTTTGTGGTGCATGTTTAATCATTTTATTTATTAGCCATTGTTGCTTTATTGTATCATATTTTATAGCTCATATTTACTGTATTGATAGACAGACATTCACCAGACTTCCCCATGGCTGATACCGATTTCTGTTTTCTTTCAAGTTTGTGCTGAGTCAAAAAGCTGCAAAACTCTTAAACATACAGTCAGAGCTGCAAAGCCTAGTTGAGGTCAAAGCATTTTCAACTGCTTGAATGGCTTAGTCAAAACGCAGACCTTAACTTTAGGTGTTTTGCAAAATAGTCAGTAAAACTTTTTCCAGACTCCAGCAACACTTGAAACACTGAGAGGAAATATTTATTAAAATAATGAATTAGTGTCCTTTAAACTTTATTTTTCATCAATTACATTGCATTTAATATTTAACTTTGTCACCACAATTTAAGCAACAAATTGTTTGCCCTTATTACATTTTGGTACGGGTGCAAACAAATGTACCTCTACTACATCATTAAGAGTTTTGAAAGTTAAGGGTTCAGTTCCAGTTTCCTCTCACATGGCTGCCATCTTGGCTAAAGCTCTTAGCCATAAGTTGCTGCTGATCTAACCACTCTGAGTGGTCAGTGAGACTGGAAAAATACTATCTTTATGACCCTGTTGACTAAGTAACAGAATGAAAATGCAGCATATGCATTTTTTCTCCTGTATATTAGAAAATTCTTTTAGATATATTTTTGAAGGTGTTTTGTTAGAAAGCTATATACTTGTCTCATTGGAAGATACTCTTTGTTTTAAGTTAATTTTAATCAATTGTTAAACTGAATAACAATTTAAGATACAACATTAAACATTTGTTGTGTGGATTGAGGACATTTATGTGGATAAGGCCTGTGATGGACTGCCTTCCCACAACATCCTCTTACACCAGATCCTGTTTAGCAAAATGAACGTTGCACCTAAAACCTTGAAGAACATGATGGGTTTAACCAGAAAACTGGAGCAAAATCATTGTTATTTTTTAAGGTGAGAAATGAAATCTCCTGGTTGGGTCTGGGTCTCTGATCGGCGCTCACCTTCTCTCTCCTCAGGTTGGCCGAGCTTCTCCCCTTCGTAGACGTCAACCGACACTGGGGCATCGTCAGTAAGTGCCTGACGTACAGCAAGGCTGCGTCCGACCCATTTGCCTACTCGCTGCTGCGCCAGCAGTACAAAAAGGTCCTGGTTACGGTCGTCAACAAGCTGCTGCGCCGCGACCTTTACCCTTCGTCGGGCCACAACAGCTCTTTGGACACGGAGAATGACTACTGTCTTCAGCGGATCAGCTAATGGCAAAAATGTGACGGATTTGGACGTGACAGATGCTCTCCAGCAGAGCGAGCCGGCCTCAAAAACAGGTTGGCTCATGAGGAGGAGGTGGGCGGGCGGAGGAGACGGAGACTACAGGGTATTGTCGGGGAGGGGAGATGGAGAGGACAGATTGTGGGTGAAGAAGGAGCAAAAAAAAGAAAGGTAGTGGGTGGAGAGGAATGGAAAGGCAGGGATAAGTGGGAGGATGGACGGGTAGAGAAATGATGTAGGGGAGACAGGCGAGTTTCGGCATGATGGTTCTGGTAAACAGCAGGGTCTGTGATTCATCAGCCTCAACAAACGACACAGAAACCAACCAATTTCCCCCCCTGGACGTCACAGATTCAGGTTATTTCAAACTGAAAAACAAGACACTGGAGTCAGCGACGTGTAAGAAGTAGCTTTTCAGTGCTGAACCAACCAACCATCTTATTGTTTTCATTACCCTGGACAAGTTCGCACTCCTGGAAACCTCCAGAGAACCCACCGGGACACGTAACGACTCGTTTGTGCTAGAAAGCTTCGCGTCGTCTTGTCGGTCTCTGAATATTGATGCACTTTGTCCGAGGACATTTCCTAAAACTTCTGCGCTTGCAGGAGACAGAAGCTGTTTTGCAGGATGAGCCTGGTGATAGTTTATATTTTTGTTACTGTCAACAAGTTCCACAAGAAGGCAGAAATATGAAAGGTGTTATTTTGTCTCTCTGTACCTTACAGTCTCCACACAGTCTGTCTATTTTGGTTCGCATCACAGTGGCTGCAGACCAACAGAGAGAACAAAAGGGGAGAAATGTTTAATGATGGGTTCGCACACAAATCTACCTCTGGATCCCTAAAAGCCCAATGGTTTGTGCGTAAAATATGTGACTCATTATGTTTTCTGATTATTTTTTTTACTTTCTCCACAGTTGATATCCAGGTCTTTTAAGCAATGGGAAATTTTGCATTTAACTAGATGAATCAAATTAACAACAGGTTTATAAGCACAAAGTAATAATTTTTATTTCTTTGGATCTCCGTAATTATTCCCATCCATCATGAAACTGTACAGTAACTTGCAAAAATATTCACTCTCTCTGAGTTTTTCGCCATTGTCATGTTGCAATGACAATGCAACACTGAAACGGCTTTGTTGCTGAAATAAAACAAATAAACCAACAGCAATTTGAGATGGAACAACCCAAAGCTGCGCAAATCTGTAAAATGGAAGGAAAATATTCCGCAGTTTTCAAAAGGTTGTCAGAATCTGAAGTGTGTGGCTTGTTTTTGTTTTCAGTCCTCTGAGTCGATACAAACCCTCAGACAGCTGCAAGTCCTTTTGCACATCTGGAAATTTTTGACAATTCTTAATAGCCCAAGCTCTGTCAGCTTGAGAACATGTGAACATAATTGTCCGGTCTCGCCACAGATTCTTAATTGGATTTACATCTAGGCTTTGACTAGGCCATTCTAAAACATGCACATACTTTTATCAAAACCATTCCATTGCAGCTCTGCCTGCGTGTTGTAATGCCAGGAGTTAAACTTTGACCCCAGTTTTAATTCCTCTACAGCCACTGAACAGTTTTCTTGCACAGAATAATGCTGCCACCACCTCTGTGACAGTGTGTGATGTGCCTTGTTAGTTTCCTCCGTACCCAGCCGAAAAACAAATCTTGTCTTCATCCAATCAGAGCATCTTCTTCCAGGTGTTTGCTGTGTCTCATACTTCCCTTGTTACAAACCGCTTTCTTTCAGCAATCGCTTCCATAAGAACCACAGCTCTGAAGTGCTTAACTACTGATTATCTTGTCAACAGGTTCTCCTATCTGAGCTGGCTGCTCCTCTGATTGACTGTCAGGTTAGGTGGACAGCTTTGTCTGGGTTAGCTGTGCCGCTCTTTTCTTACTTTCTCATGACTGACTGATCAGAACTCAGTGAGACATTCAACCTAACCCTTCTTTTCCATTTCTCACACTGAGAGTACGTTTCCTTCCACTTCACAATTATGCACAACTTTGTTTTGGTATATTATTACATAAACATTTTCATGGATGTTGAATTTTTAGGTCTGAATGAGACAAAATGTGAAAAAGTTTTGCAAGGCGCTGTAAATGTTGAGGAGTTCCCCAGTAATGTGAAGTTTTTCGCGGCTTGTTTACGTTTCCCGTCATTCCTCAAACCCCCAAATCTGTGTAATTAGAAACCAAAAAAAATTATTGATCAGCTAATCTCACCGACCTCAGAAGGTAACCTCCCCACCCCACACACACACACACGTTTGGGAATTTTTGAAAAGCGTGCTGGAAACGACGCGGTGGGAACGTTTCCCAACCTTAAAATCCGCCTCAGTTTGGTTCTTTTCATGGACTTTGTTGACAGTGAGAAACTCCTGCACATCACCAGACTCGCCCTCCAAAGAGCCAGTTAGCAGCTGAATGTACTAGATAAACCCTCTTCTAACCGGGAGGTATTTGTACTAGCAGCCTCTGTGTTTTTTTTGCCAGTAGAGCGGTTCCTGCGGACATCGACGCGAGCTGAGTGTGCTGACGTGTTTCGCACTTCACTGTACAGGAGCAGCTTTTGGTCTAGACTGTCGAGGACAGACTCGATGTAGCACAGCCATCGTCTCTAAGTGCTTTAAATTACACTGTTCAGTGTTTGTGCCAAGTTTATATGAATATGTGACGTTTTTTTCAACCACTGTTATACCTTTACGACAGCTGCTTCGATAGGAGAAAATACGTTTAATTAGATGCGTTTTGCCTACATGAGTCTTTTCCCTCCTGTGAGCCACTTGCTGTTCTCTGACGGAGTGATTATTAGACTATGTGCAATAAAAGATGTTCATTGTAAAGCTGTCACCGATGGAGCCGAATGTTTGAATCAGTGAGTTTTACTCTTATCTGAAAAGTCTTAAAATCTTCTTTAGAAAATAAATAGAGTCTAATAGTTGCTATGGGGACTTGGTGACCCCAATGTTCCCTCTGGTTTTACTCCTCTAACCATCCTGATGTTTGGTTCTCAGACAAACTTGTTTTGCAGTTTCAAACATCTGAATTGTTGTCTGCCATTTTAGGTAAGTAGTTGTTTTTTTTTGAAGGATTAAGAAGACCAACACATATTTATCTAAATATACTGAATTGTTGTCTTGTCTTTACCATTTCGAAGAGTGGAAAACAGAAGTAGGTTTCTTTTCAAAGCTATATTTATGCAAAGAGAAAACAGGAAGCCGTGGATACTAATTACAAGTTCCAACACAATTTTGTTGAAGTTCAGACAGTAAAGCACAAATGAAATAAAATCTTTTAGTTTCAGCTATTAATTGTTGTAGGGGTTTCACTATTTTTGATATTAATGTTTGTTTGTTTTTTTAGTAACAATAATATTTCAAATGCCCTAAAATTGAAGGCTGGATTAAAAAAAAAGTAGCTACGCTACTAAAACATGAATGAACTTTTTTTTTGAATGCATCTTTCCTGGGCAACTAAAGTAAGTTTGGAAGCTATGTTTTATTTCAAGATTTAATTTAGAAATTTCTACATTTAGTCATTTGAAATGGAAGTGAAATTACAGGGCTAGCTCCCCAAAATGCATTATCCCATGTCTAAAATAAAATTTTTCCCAAAAGGAAAAAGATTGAAGTAGAGAAATATGACTCATAAGTCTCTCTGGAAGTGTTGCAGAGTCATTCACATCTTCCTGTTGGTTCCATTTAGTCCTCTTTGTAATGCCGAAGACATAAAAATAGCTGCAAAAGAGAAACTTCCACTCCAGTATTATGCATTTTTCCCCAAGATTAATTAAAAAGTTTGGTCAATGTTCTTCTCCTCAGTTAGTTTATGCTAACTCACTAATGGAGCTGGCTTAATCACATGCAAACTAGACTGGCTTTAATTATTCTCAGCGTTAAGTGAAGGAAGATCAGTACTCAAGCACTCAAAGCCTCTGAATTCATGTATTTTGTGCTGAAAAGCGACTCTTGGTTAAAACGGAGCCAGAGCTCGGGTATTTTAACACTTCATAATTAACCCCAATCATCGGAGGCTGATGAAGGAGAAGCTGGTAATTAAAACTGCTCAAACAGAAGATGCATGCATGGCGACGTACATGTTGTAACCACTCATTGTTTAGAGCGATGGAAGGGACAAACACTTGGAGCGTGAGTTATAACTGAATAAAGAAGTTTCTCCTCGCTTACTAGTCAACAATAACAAACCTCTGCAGAATGAAGCTGTCAAGATTTTAAGCTTTCATCCTCACGCACCTTATTTTCCACTCTGTCCTCATCTGAAAAAGCTAGTGTGGAAGAAAGACAAAGAGATATTTACATCTAGTCACAGCTCCAGTTAGATGAGACCGAAACTGAGCTTTTCCACCTACAGACAAACTCTGTGTGAGGAGGGAAACTGACCCTGAACTCACCATCCTCGCAGTGAAACGTGGCGGCGGCAGCTTGATGCTGTGAGAACGGTTTTCTTCAATATCAGGTCAGAGTTAGTTGGACGATGGCTGGAGCTAAAACACAAGACGATTTTGGAGTCTGCAAAAGATTTGAAACAGAAGCGGAGGTTTGTTTTTTAAGAATAAACATAGAGTTGTCACTACAATGGAAGGTTTTAGGTTAAAAGCATGTTTCTGTTAAAATGACCCAGTCAAAGTCCGAATTTAAATTCAGCTGAGCTTGAAAATTGTTGTCCACAGTTTCCATCCAGTCTGACTCATCTTGAGCTATTTTGCGCAGAAGAGTGAAAGATAATGTCAGACTGTTGTAGCGCAAAGTCGGTGGAGATGTACCTGAAATGACCTGCAGCTTTACATGCAGCTAAGCATATAGTTCTTCAAAGTACCAGAGCGGTACCAAATGGGTGCAGAACTTTTCCGACTTTTAGTCGTGCAACAAAAGGTGTAAATAGTTTTGCAGTAAGTTGTCTTTCATGAGTGACTCAGCCTTTTCCCACAGATCCACACCTCTTTTCCCTCAGCAGTACCACACACACACACACACCCACACACCCCCACATGATCACAAGCTCTCTTTACAATTACACACAAGGAAAGATATCCCCTGTTAGGTTTCACTTCCTTTCAATTTCTGGGTTAGGCTGTAATTTGCATAACACACGAACATGTTAAGGGTCTCATCAACATTCCTGATATAGATGAAGGATGCAGCAGCTTTTTTTGTTTTGTTTTTTTACCCCTCACTCTAACTCCTTCTCGCCTGCCTGCCCTCCTGCCTCGAACCCTTTTGAATATTCACTCTGCCATTATGCTAATCAGGTCTGCTCAGCTCGAAGAGGAGACCTTATAATTAGTTGAAAAGGTATAACACGTTCACTTAAAAAAAAAAAAAAAGCTATTACTGCGTGCTATCATGTCTGGGATTTTCCAGAAATCATTGAGAGGGAAAGCAAAGCTGCTCCACTGATGCACACATGAACTGAAGTGGGTGGTAATCAGGTCTGCTGATAATAACCGTGTCTCACTCTAGAAAAAATAGAATTGCTCTTATGCAAAGTTTAGCAGCGTCTCAGTGCTAAATGGCTCTGTTTGCTTGACATCCTGGTGCTTTTGTTTCTGCCTGAACAGCAGCAAATCATCAAGCTCTTCTGCTTGGATTTGGATGTAAAACAACAGTCCACGTGATATTGGAATAATCTGAGAAAAGCCAGATTAGACAGCTAGAAAGCCAGCTAATACTGCAACTTTCACACAGTGTTAGGTGTATTCCTCTTCTAGATTTAGACTTATCAGAAAATATAGTGTTGACCAAACAAACTGAATTATGCCTCATGTTTCCTGAAAGCCTGATGTCTGTATAACCTCTCTAGTATAATCAGTAGTTATTCAGGCTTTCTGTATGTTAACTAATGCGTTGACGCTTTGATGATTTATAAAAAAAAATTATTCCAATACTTGAGCATTTCCAGAGAAGAAAAGACATGCAACTCTAACATTTTAATCTTTGAAGTCTTACAAAATCCCAAGCATTTTAGCACCAATAAGAAGTTCAGCAGAGCTGAACCTTGTGAGGAGTGGACAGTCCATCAAAATGACTCCAAGAGTCCATCAAAAACTCATCCAGGAAGTTACAAGAGGAACCAAAACCACAACTGAAGCCCTGTAGACCTCAGAAACTGTCAGGGTTCAAGATCCAACATTAAGAAAGTTTCAAGTCCAAAATCACCGCTTCTGACCTTAGAAGTCCTGTCTCATATTTACCAAAAGAAAAAGTACAACAACTGATCCCCAAGACCTTTTAGAAAATATTCTGTGTACTGATGAGAAAACAGAGAAACTTGACAGGTGTCCCGCTACATCTGACATAAAAAAAAAAATGTCTGGCCATCAGTTTGTGACTTTGGGTTGAGCAGCAGGAAAATGATCCAAAGCACACCTGAAAACCAAAGTGTAAAAAAGTTTAGTTTTTGTGTGGCCTATAAGGTAGGACATCAATCTGATTGAGATGGTGTGGAATTATTTCATGCTAGAAAACCTGAAAGTTTGACCAAATTTCTCCACAGTGATGTAAAACCCTCACTAGGTTTGACAGCTATTGTTGATGCTTAGGGTGGAAGACACATTCCCCGTAGCATATAGTCAGTCATTTTGTTTTTACTCTGGTTTACATTGTTTTTCAATAACATTACGACTTAAAAGCAAAAATCGATTTAACAACTTCAATCACAAGGATTAAACATAAAAAAAATGAGTTGTGCATTTAAAACCTCTGACATTTTCACATTGATAATGGCGCTGTCCCTTTAAATTAAAACATGACAGAAAGCCATGTTTTAACACATAAAAACCAAAGAACCATCAATTTGAGTTGTCATCAATTATTTCCTCTGCAGCTCCACTGCTCAGCCTCTTTCGTGGAAGTTCACAGGAATGTCTGGCTTGTTTGGGAAGTTCACGCAGTCCGAGTGAAAAACACACCCTCTGACTGCGCGTGCAGCGAGGTGCCACAGAACGGAGCGGGGTCATAACAGCGTGGGGGGAAAATGCTGCTGCTGCTGCTGCTGCTGCTGCAGATGTTGGCGCCTTTATGCGAAGCTGTGCCGCGATGCGACCCGCAGATACGAGGTAAACTTTCTCATCCTTATTCCAGGACGAGTCTCTGCGCATTTGGACACGATCGGGTTCACGTGTGAGTGAAACTTCCGACAGATGCTCGTGTGGAGACTTTTCATTTGAACAGTTTGATTTGAATCCACGCGTAATTTATTTAAAATCATTTAAACATATAAGCGCGCTTTTCCCAGACGGGCTGTGTGGCGTTGTTGTCTATTGGAGAGCTGCCACAGCAAGAAGAAGGGAATGAAGAGAGTTTACGATCCAGTTTATTGCATTCACAGAAACCACTCTGCCACCTAGCGGTCACTGATTGAATTGATGTGTTTTGCAGGACAGTGCAAGCCAGCAGTGGAAGAAAAGCGTAAGTACCCGCCAGCTTGAAGGAAGAAAGTCGTCATGCACGGACTGTTCATCTTCTCCTCGTTTTATCGCAGCCCAGATAAAACGAAGGATGTTTGAATTTTTAATGACAGCGTCTCGCGCTTCTGATCTTGAAGCCAAAATGTACCAAGACACAGGAAAGTAAAAAAAACAACCTAAAAAAAAAAAAAAAAAAAAAAAATTCCACCTCTGATGAACAAAAGCAGTTTCACGGGCTTCTTTAAATCACTTGATTTCTGTCACAAACAGGATCATAAATCCCATAACGCCGCGGAGTGTTAACGGAATCTGATCCGGTTGAGTATTTTTAGATGATCGATGGAGGCATGAAATATTCAGATTCTAATTTCCACAGATAATGGAAATATTTAGGACCAGTGACAAATAGAGACGCATAATGGACCTTTCAAAATAAAACCGACACTAATCTTTATCTTGTCTCTCGGCAGCACTTGAATGCAACGTAAGACGTGTGATTTGTTTCACGCCAATAATCAAGTTGCATACAAGTATTTTATGACACTAAATTCTCCTTTTAAAGTTGTATTGCATTACAGCTCACTTTAAAATGTTTGCACAATGCATGTTGAATTATGTCAACTGTGCACTATTGACTATTTGTTACAGCCACATGTAACAAATTAACTCTGGCTACAAGATTAGAGTATTAGTGGAAAGTTTAGTGGAAGGAAAAGATGCAGTGATCTATTGAAGAGTAGGAAGATGTGGAAAAATGGAGCCGTCCAAATAATTTCGTTTACAGATAAAGATGATTTATGTATCAATAATCATGTGATTTATAGATAAATATCCCTAATCTGATTTTTCCCTTTCTATCACAGCCAAATGCACAGACATCCTGTTGTCCTACTGCGACGACATGCCCTACACCCGCACCATGTTCCCGAACATCCTCGGCCACGGCACCCGCAGGGACGCAGAAACCGGCGTCGAGTACCTCCTCATCAGCGTGGTCGAGCAGCTGCTGGGCGGACAGTGCAACCCCGAGATCCGGATGCTGGGCTGCTCGGTTCTGGCCCCCCGCTGCGAGGGGAGCAAGGTGCTGAGGCCCTGCCGCAGCGCCTGTGAGGCAGCGCACAAAAGATGCAGTCATGCTTTTGAGGGGATCCAGATGGCCTGGCCGTACTTCCTGGACTGCGATCGCTTCTTTGTGAGTGACCAGGAGGGATGTTATGACCCACTGGAGGGTCTCAAAGGTAATAAAAGCATTTAGTATATTTCGGGTACGGCCAGAAACAAGTTTTAAATGCTTTTTTTTATTGTGGCTTTTCTGCTTGACAAAGATTGGAGAGAAAATCTTCCAGTGCGCCTCATTCGATTATTTGCTTGTGTTCAATTCATGCCAGATGAATTGCAGGAACCAAAACAGAAAAACAAGAGTTTGTCTGACTTTTATTATTAGGAAATAATGAAAAAGGGATTAAGACTCCCCCCATAGCTGTGATATAACGGAAGGTAAATTCTCCTTTTAAAGTTGTATTGCATTATGGCTCACTTTAATATGTCTGCACAATGCAATGTTTTTCAGGAGACAGAACAGGTTTTGGGTGGTATTGGCATGCTGCTGAACACACAGAGGACAAACATTACCTTATCGTGAAAGCATTAACACCGTCAGCCAGAAGCAGGGTCTGTGTCAGTGGAGTTTTGTTGAGTTTATCCGCCTAATTTAAACAATTTTCTCCAATTATGGTGAGAATTAGGCAACACGAGTGGTCAGTTTCTAAACAAAACATGCAGTAACTTGCTGCCTGACTGAATGTTGTTTTCATATTCCACTCTCTATTTAGACTCAACCGTGCTGATTGTTTTAGTGCATTTAGATATTTCTAGTTTTAACATTTTTTTTTTTTAGTTTTGATTAGTGCGGCCTGCTTGCTTTGCCTGCCACATTTATTATCACTCTTTGTAAGAATCAATGAAAAGTCAGAAACATTTTGTTAAACCTTGATTGCAGTAGTGTAATGCTATAATGAAAGATAAAGACATGAAAACATTTATTAACTTTTACTAACAACCTTTAATTTGGGTACATTTCTTAACTGCATGGACCAAAATAGATATAGCTGTGATATAAAGGAAGGTATGGATCAGTGAGATCACTCCTTTAAATTAAACTCTCCTTTTAATAAAACATTTTGATCAGAAATGTGACAAGTATGGCAGGACAATTTACCCATATTAATCTGATAATGTGAGAGAAATGTGAGAATAGGCTACTGCAATGAGATTCATTATGGGATTAAATGGTTCCCTTGGTATTCTGTAAGCAGGTGTGGCAGCTATAGTAGTAATTCAAATATATATCTTTTTGTTTTAACATGCTGCTGTTTGAGAAAATTTTTTGTATTCCTCTTAGATTTTGTGTTTTTCTACACACAGTCTTGTTGTCTGCCTGAATCTCTTGTTTTGTAAAGCCCATTTACAGGCCCAGAAATGAAACCACCCTCAGACCTTCACTTCACAATTCTGCTCTGCTTTGTTGTTGTTTCCCACATTCAATGCCAATTAAATGCATTGAAGTCTTCGGTTGGAACTAAAACATGCCTAAGAGTGTAATTGATTTCCTGTTGATTCATCTCATTTTTAGTATTGTTTTGCAGTCTTATTAATATGAATTATCACTCTTTTTAAAACTCCTCTGGTGACAATATCCACTTTTCAAAATAAAAGATATCTTTTCACAAATAATTATTGTCATTATGTCAAAATAGAGTCATAAAATCAGCTCGGTCTTCATATGATTGGTGGGAATAGGCCTTTGCTCAGCCTTTCAAAAGAAAAAGGCGATTTATAGTGTTTTTCTGCTTCCTTCGGGAACAACGCATCTCATTTTACTGCACGATCCAGTTCTATAATCATAAAATGACTGAAGGTTTGAATCATTTCCTGAAGTCTGTTAACTCATCCCAAAAGTTCACAGTCATCTGCTTCACACATGACTCTGAAATGTGGCAGCCAAACACTTCTTGTTATCTTTAGCAAAGAGTTTTTAAAATTAGAAATCTATGGCTTAGATTAAAAGAAAATCCTGAGAAAATGGAATTGAATGACCCCACCTTAAAATGAGCTACAAATAAAACATGAAAACGACAAGACGATCTCTCCCAGTAGGTTTCAGGGAGGACAGAAGGTGATCCAGCTGGACGGTGTTTTGAGCTGAGTTGATGTGTGTGTTAGCCAGATGTCTTCACTAAACAACTTCATATAAACTTATGCTCTTCTGTGACTGTGAGCTGCAGTGCTGCCTCTCTTTCAGCTCAAAACAAAGACGGGAAAGTAACTCAGTGTGCAGAGTCACCAGCTATTAACAGATCATGAAGTTAAATGTGTTGAACCTGACCAAACAAAGCTCAAACTAAAATTAGTATTGTTGGATTTTTACTGCTTTTTGAAACTTGGCAGAAAAAAAACAGTCACTTGGAGCTTAATTAGGTCTATTGTTTATTAAAAGACGGACATGTTTCATCTTTTTTGAACACAATAAACTCGACGACTAAATCAAGCAAATGCTGGTAGCCATTTAACAAACCATAGAGCAGTTTTCTCAAACTCCTTACCTTTGATAAGCTAACTGTAGCGTCGTACTTTGAGCTCACCTCATGGCAAATAAATGGTCGTTTACGTGCAGTACCTCGCGGACCACCAGCGGTCCGGGAACCACAGTTTGAGAAAGGCTGCTTGGTTAGTTCAACGGCTTCTACTAACCACTAGGATTAGTTGAAGCTAACTAATATTCGATATCATTTAAAAAAACGTTTTAAGCATTAGACGAGACAGGTTGGACAGATAACGTCTGTCTTAGAAAACCGCCATTTCTGTGACATTTCTTCACAGTGGAGCAAGAAGATGAGGCTGCTCAGAACCTGGAGGTTCCTCAACCCCAACAGGCTGCTGCACCGATCCAGTTCACCTACCACTCCAGCTCCCAGATGATCGGCATCCTGAAGAAGACCGAGGATCAATGCTCGGAAATCTCCAGGACGTACAGCATCGGCCGCAGCACAGAGGGCCGGGAGCTGCTGGTGATCGAGTTCTCGACCAGTCCTGGAGAACATCAGCTACGTGAGAGCAGCTCCGATTCACGCAGCACTTCTTTATGTCATATTAATGTTTAACATTAAATGTTGCCCTACCTAGTCGAGCCTGAGATGAAATTCGTTGGCAGCATGCATGGGAACGAACCCCTGGGTGGCCAGCTGCTGATCTACCTGGCGCAGTACCTGTGTTCAGAGTATCTGCAGGGAAACGAGCGCATCCAGACGCTCATCAACAACACCCGCATCCACATCCTGCCCTCCATGAACCCTGACGGATACGAGGTGGCCGTGTCTGGGGACACTGACAATAACTACAGTGATGAAGAGGTGACGCTTTACAGCATTTCATCCTTGAGAAGGGGGATACGCTGCACCGGCTTTATTTACTAAACTGCTGTCACACATTTCCTCAGAAGCTTAAAGAGGCTTTTATTTAGTTTGACAATGTGATCGTTGCGAAAATGAACAGAAGTTAATGTTTTTAAGTAACATCTGGCTACAGGCAAACAAATTTACATAAAGAGCCACCAACTTTCCCACATTGTTTAAACTCAGATGACAAACACTCCAGGGAAGATAAAGAGTTAAGGGTTATTTAATTTCAAAGGCTAAATATTTACGGCAGCATAGCCTAGAAACTCAAGTCAGTTTCCTAAAAACTGTTCACTGAAACATTTCCTGCACCTTTAAATACCTGAAAGTAAAATGATCGGTTCTGTTTTTCTTCTTTTAATCTACAGGGTGACCGATATGGCAACGGGAACGCCGGCCGAAACAACGCCCAGAACATCGACCTGAACAGAAACTTTCCTGACCTGACGACCGTCGTTTACAGAAGACGCAGGCAGAAGGGCTTTCGCACCGACCACATCCCCATCCCAGACAATTACTGGTTTGGTAAGGTACAGAATGACTCTTCGTTGTCTAAAGGACAAAACTGCTACCAAGTCTTTTTGTTGCTTTGGAGAAGATGAACTGAACTGACATCTGAAAGAGTCTTTAAATGCTGGACGTCAGGTTGCACCGGAGACGTATGCGGTCATGAAGTGGATCCGCTCCATCCCGTTTGTGCTCTCCGCCAGCTTCCACAGCGGCGACCTGATGGTCTCCTACCCCTATGATCTGTCCAAACATCCGCGTGGGCAGAACATGTTCTCCCCCGCACCTGATGAGAAGGTAAACAGGTTCTGTGGATCACAGGCTATAAAGGTTTCAGAAACGTTCTCATGACAGACAAAGATAACCCATAAATACAAAAAAGTCATTTTGAAAGGGTGATTTAATTTACTAAAGTAGCTATCCATCTGGCCCTGTGTGTAGACTACAGTGACCCATATATTGTTCTTGCTATTGATAACAGTCTAAAATAATTAACCCAAAAAGAAAAAAATACAAAAAAATTCTCACATGCCTGTCTTTTCTTGATGCAAAGTGAGACCTTTTTATATTTAAATAAGACGTCTAATGTCATTTACAGAATAATTTTCTACTATCAGACTAGTTTGTTTCCTTCGCTAAAATATTCCATGTCTAGTTTATTGTTGTGCATTTAAAAGTAAATAAATAAAATCAGAATGGTATCAGTTTTTGACTTTCATTTTGCAACCCAACATTTGTGGCAAAGAAATACTTTCAAATTTACACTTTCGGTCAGCATGGCAAAAACTTTGGTTCTCTCTCAAGATTTTGCTGGTAGAGAGCTAAATTCATAGTCCAGTGAGAGATGAGTAGCATAGGTATGTTTACTCAGTAACGTTAGCTTGAGGTCAATTTTGCATCACTGTACCTTTTGTTTCTACTTGAATAATTTTATTTTGAAGTAACACTGCTTTTACTTGAGTACAATTTGTGGCTACTCTACCCACCTCTGATGACTTCACTGGCTGAAGAACAAACATATTTTAACCAAAAATACACCAGACAGTTTTATACAGTAAGTAGTATATATTATCAGTGGTTGTACGTCAATGTACTCATTTACTACATTAAGAATTTGTTTTTAAAGCCTTAACAGAAAAGAAAAAGGTTATTTTTTCTGCCTAAATTTAGATTTGTGTCTGATTTGAAGGTTTTCAAACTTCTCGCGAGAACTTATGCAGATTCAAACACAGCAATATCCAGAGAATGTGGATCGCACCACGACGGCAGCCAGAAAGGAGTCATTAATGGAGCGCAGTGGGCCAGCATTGCAGGCGGTGAGTAAAAAAGCATTCCTAAACCATGTGAGGGGGAACAATCTGGTGATATGAAACTGGAGCCCTGTAGAGGTCACTATAAGACCAGCCATGATGCAGCACGTTGGGGGGCAAGAAAGGAGGATTCTGTAAGGTGGTTTGATATTATAAGAAATAAGATTAAAGCAGTTTGTTTTGTCTATGATCAGGTATGCAAGACTTCAACTACCTTCACTCCAACTGTTTCGAGGTAACCGTGTCTCTTGGATGTGATAAATTCCCTCCTGAAGAAGAACTGTTTCTCAGCTGGCAGGACAACCAAGAAGCTTTGATTGCCTTCATTGAGGCGGTGAGATTTTTCTTTTTTAACTTTGGGTAAGCCTACTGAACCTGAACTGTCCACAGATACATTTGTAGATGCAAACCTTTCATTAGAAATGGACAAAAACTAAACAAAAGGAGGAAAACATTGATTTTTTGTTGTTGTTGTCACTGACCAGGCTCACAGAGGGATCAAAGGGTTTGTAAAAGATGAAGAAGGAAAAGGAATAAAAGGTGCGAGAATATCAGTCAAAGGAATACGGCATGACATCACTACTGGTAAATATACCTGGAGGACACGCAAGGTGTTAATGATAAAACACAATATTCATAGAACCTTCACACATTCTGTCACATTTCAAACATTAACTTGGAAAATTTTATTGGGATTTTATGTGTTACATCAACACCAGTTGGTAGTTCATTATACATGGTTGGTTTACCATCCCATCCCTACTGCATGATGCTGCCACTGCCATGTTTTGTGTGACTTTTCTGCCACACTTTACCTTAGATGCTGCAAAGGTTTTGATCTCATCTGACCTCTGTCACCATTTTGTGACCTTTGAAAGCGGTTGACCACGCTAGATTTCATTTAGGAGCATCATTATAAAGAAGGCTGAATGCAAAAGTCCATTCCTTTCTTTCTACTTTACAATTACGCACAATTTTGTGTTGGTGTAAACCAGAATATCAAAACAAAATATATTGATGTTTGTGGAAGTGATGTGACAAAATGTGAGAAAGTTCAATGCGAAAGAATTGTTAGAAATATTATTTGTTCATTTATTTTCAATGAACTCAGGATTTCTTTTGAGTAAAAAGAAATTCTGGCAAATAAGTAAATGCCAGGTGGCATTTATTCTCAACCTTACTTTTAGTTTAGTGGGTATTTTTAACAGCTAATTTCGTATTTTAACATGTAACATTAATGTTTTTAATCATTTTAAAGTAGTTGCACAATATTGCTCCTCTGACTCTGTAAAGATATTTCGCTCTGAAACTTTTTTGTAATCCCTTCATAGTAAGTCTTTATAAATTCAGCTTCAAAATAATCAGACTGACCATTTTTGTTCCTGCCCAGCTGAAAATGGAGACTACTGGCGGCTTCTCATCCCGGGCATCCACATCGTCACCGCCTCGGCGCCCGGATACGCCCGCGCTACAAAGAAAGTCCATTTGCCGACTCGCATGCAGTCTGCAGGCCGGGTGGACTTTGTGCTGCAGAAAGCCCCTCTAGACCCCGATATGGAGGAGGAGGAAAACATCTTGTCCTCTAGCAGCTACGACCGATTTGACCCGTACAACCAGTACAACCAGTACACCATGATGGCTGATGTCAACCAGCAACGTGAGGAGAGAGCGGAGAAACCCTGGTGGTGGAGCTACTTTGTCTCACTTGGGGGGCCTGTCCCCACCTGGCTGCTGAAACGCAATTAGAGCTTTAAAAAGAGAAAACAAAGCAGTGAACTTGCTTTTTTTAAATGGTGTAATGCATGCAAATGTGTTTTTTTTAACTGAATATTTTTCTAAGCACCTTTACAAGCTTTTGTCTTACAAATAAAATGGCTTTTGGTAATTTGCATAATTTAAAACTTGATTTAATCACAAATATTTGCTCTTTTGGTTCACTACACAACAGACTTTTAAGTCCACCATAGTCTGTGGTGAGAACGTGTCTTTGTTAAAGCAGCTGCCACCAGAGGGCATGAGAGTCTTCTTTTGGCCAAAGTTGCTCCAAACTCTTGCTTTGGTCAACACAAAACAAATGCAACAAATTAGCAACTTTTCTCCCATTTGTTAGGAAAACGCGAATTTGCTGTAAGGTAATGAAATAATTCTAATATGCTATTACTAATATTTGTAGCACAGGTACCATCAACTAATGATTATAATAAAGTCTTATATGCAGTACTCTCCATGACTAATTCATTATGAACTGAAAGTCATGTGTGTCATTTAGATTCTGAGAATATAAATGAATGAACTCTTGGTTCAAATTCCTGACAGTAAAATCTTACTTTTGACATGAAACGCAACACCTGACATAAAGTCACTCAAGATAAAGTCTGGTGAATACTATTTGATATTTGAAAAATAGACTAACAAGACACACAACTAGTCAGTGAACATACAACTTTGATCAGCCATCTGGCAGACAGGAGACTCCCATTTACAAGACATTAAGTCATTAGTGCTGGCGCTGAACCACATAACGCCAACAATCTTTCTTCATAAATGACTGCAGCGTTATGCAAGCTTACATTTCAATTAGTGGAATTATGGTAAAGACTTCCCAGTGCCTGTAAATCAGTGTCACCTCTGCTGCATTTAGTGATATCCCTCGTCTTACACAGAAACATAAAACAGTTTTAAGCCATTTTTCCTTCAGACAGCACAGTTAATGTAAAAATAGTACTGAATATTATTAAAAAAATATTAGTTAGCATATTCTAACGTACATACCCTTCAATAAATTTAAATATTATTGAAAAGCATTTTTTTTTCAGTTACTCAATTCATTACGTGAAAGACTTTATTTAGATTAATAAGCATTTATTTTTGCTAATTATAATATATAGCTTTCAGCAAATGTAGCTTCAGACAGTGGTGTGGGATAAGATTCAATATCTCAATCAGCATTTGCCAAAAGCAAATATGACTCTTGGTCACTCCATCTAAAACAGCCCAGGTTAATCCCCACTGGAGTTCATTGAGATTGACATGACGTCATCCGGCTCCGCCCACATGCGGAAGTAGAGCAAACTTTCAACAAACAGTGTTATAATGGCAAAGGCAAAGGAACTCAATGCGTTGTACGTGTACATATATGTGTTTGTGTGTGTATAGATTTATATATACACACACCACTAGCGGAACAAGTCCGCTTCGGGCCACAAATAAAATGGCTTTTGGTAATTTGCATCATTTAAAACTTGATTTAATCACGTTTAATCACAAAAATAATAAAACTCATGATAATTTAACTTTACAACAGACATGCCCACAGCAGTGGATCTTACAAGTTTCACCACCACAGAGAGCGACTATGTCATTCTGAAATCCATCTGACATTAAGTATAACAAACCAAGAGAACAACAGAAACATCAGGCTACTGGTCACTAATGATAAAACAACACAAATAGTTCAGAACCGCGGATAGCGATCGGATCATTTTGACACTTTATCAATTTGCAGCGCGTCGCAGCACCTGATGATCACGTTGGTGACAAGCTTTACCCAAAATACACTTGGAGACAATATGGACGTTCAACTTGTAATTTTGTGTGTCATAAAGTTAAATGTAAACAAAGCCAGCCATGTATCACAACATTTTATTCAATATTTTACACCCACTATGTCACTACAATCAGTCGGTCTTGTAAAGTTTTTAGCAATCTTGAATCAACAATGACTGGGGCAACTTACTATACACTCTACTGGGGCACCGCGTTATATAATCCTACATACACCATACGCAACAGGAGAGGCCCCGCCTTCTCCAGCTCTCATCAGACTTGATAAAGGGTTGGATCCCTGAAGTCATATTCTGCCTCCCATCCTCCCTCTAGGCCCGGGCCGGGGCTCCTCTTGACGCTCCGCCCCTGACACTCACATCACTGATGTATTCATTGATGTATTCCCTCTATCATTGATGTCCACACTCCAGTCCGGTAGGTGGCGGTATAAGCACTCTTTGTTGTTTTGCCATCTGCCAATAAAACACAAAAACACAGAAGAAGAACGGAGAGTTTTTGAGTAATTGCCTTAACAGCCAACACTAAGGTAAAGAGACAGGCAAGAAAATTCTCCAATTTGTCCTATATCAGGTCTGTAAGGTTATTTAAGAGAAACAATGGAGAAATCAATGTTAAAGCCCAAGTCTTTCGCAGTCAGAGGAAGAATGATGAGGGGATAGTCTCAATGGATGTGAACGCTGTCTGACCCAATTTACACATACAAAACAGGTGAGTAATGACTTAAATACCAGCTTCTGAAAAATGCTTAAAAATTAACATTAACATAAAAACGCGCTTAAATGTCAATACAGCAGTTACTGCATCATGCTTTCATGCTGCCATAGAGCTACAATCGGAACTTACACACCTTAAATCAAGTATAACTACTATTTTTACTTATTGATATTTGATTTGACTATCAATACGTGTCATTATGACAAAAATAAAAAAGGGGATGTTTACTACCAGTTACCTTCTTGCAGACGAACACGTGGTAGTTGGTCTACCACAGTTATATTCACCTGGACATGATAGAGGGAATACATCAATGCATACATCAGTGATGTGAGTGTCAGGGGCGGAGCCTCAGAGGGGACTGGGGGGTCCTCGAGCCACAAGGCCCAAGCAGCTGCCATGGATTTTTAAGGCATAATGCGGCAACATTAGATCGCCATTGCATTAATTATATTCACCTGGACATGAGTTCGGCTACAGGCCTTGATCCATTTCTTGCATTAGTCCAGACTGTGTTGGACATGTAATAAATTGTATTTCGTCCTCTACATAATCTGGGTAACAACTGTTGCATGTTCCCCACTGACATTAGCTCATGATTTCCTATTATTTCCCTCTAAATCTGTATCATCTCAGCTCGTTAGTGATGGTGAACCCGTCAGGTTCAGTTTCTCCAGATCAGGGGCGTGCGCTTCGGGACAATTTGCGACATCATGTCAATTCTTGGTCGTAGTCTCTGTGAGTACAAAGATCGATATATTAGGTATTTTTATTAGAACCACAATTAATCACTTTTTACATTTTTTTGTTAGCTCCAAGTCTTATCATTCTAGAAGAGAGATGCTGCTCCATTGCATGGCGTCCACGAAAAGCATGAGCCAGTTTTACTTTACCTTTTCGGCACCACGTCAAGAAAACAGTGATTGTTTTAAGCATAAAACAAAGCAAATAACTTGTCTGCCAGTTGCGCCCAAAAAAGTTTTCTCTCAATTTTATGCATTTGCAGTCAATGGAGAGTTGGCGCCCCCTGCCTGCAGCTTAGAAAACGGAGAGTATTTGACCTGCTTTGTGTTGGACTGCATGGCAGTTTATGCTCATTAAAATAATCTCCCGTCTTTGATTGGTTGAGAGGTGGCCACTGAAGAAAGTAATTAAAAATCACCAAATATCAATAATTTGAGATCTACTGAAGGACTCCTACTTCCCAAACGCATTGCTTACCATTTAACCTCAGTTTTCAAATACAAAAACTCAGCAGAACAATTCAATAGTCTCATCCTTTCAGTTCCTTTTTTGCGATTAAGGTATTCAGTACCCTTTTCCCAATTCTCATTTTCTTTTGTGTTTTTCTACAACTAATTCCCTGCAACTGGACTATAAAAACAAACATAATAGCTTTACTGGGAAAAAAAATGTTGCCGTTAAGCAGCCCAGTAAATAAAACAAAAAAGTCATAAAATTAAGCAAGTAAAAGGTAGGAAACATTACAGTGACAACAGTTAAAAATAGGAGGTTTTGTACCAGTTTTATCCAAAATAACATATTAGAAAGATTTAATAAAAACCATGAGGAATTAGTCAGACTTTCCAACCTATTCCTATTCTCGCTTCTTATATAGTTCAGCAAACTTATTTTAGTCAATTTAAAAATATCTTTACTATCCTTATAAAGCAGTCTCACTTGGCCCTTTAAAATCCCCATAGCTGCAAGGAGCTTTTAATTTCTGAAACGGCTCAACGTCAAGATCATTTCAGTTTGCTCGTTAGGCAGAAGCGGTTTCATAACGGTACGTGAGAGCACAGCTCCTCCAGAGGGTGATAATAAGCCACTTCCTTTGTTACAGAGCCTGAACGAACTTGCCGGGGAGCTCATGAGGCAAAGATAATCAGAGCAGTCGAGCGCAAATGTGTACAGAATCCCACCAAGCGTTTTCATAGAGAACCCTTCAGCAGAGATGGGAGCGAACCCACTGGGATTAAGGTGATTTAGTGCTGGGATATCTAACCACAACATGAGATAAATACTGTAAATCAGATATTTATTCGTGGAAGTCCAGTGCTTCAAAAAGTAACAGGATTAATGGATTTTTGACTTGTGAAGCTTTCTGGTGTTTGATTTTATCTTTATCTTGTTTGGGGTTTCTGTGGAAGACAGTCAAAGGTTTTTTTAATCCGACCTCCAGCCTCAGATGAGGAATCCTGTCTCTGTTTTCTTATTGTTTCATCTGTTATGATAGATTTCTGCTGTGGCCTTACAACAGCGAATTAAAGTGACAATCTGAGGCAGGATGGCATAGGTTTCATCTTTTTGTTGTTGTACAAAGATATCAGTCAAGAGACAGCAACAATTTCAAAGAATCCTGAATAACAGTGGAGTGAAGCTGTAAAGAGCTGCAATGAATTTTCAATAAGTGCTGGTTATAATTTACAAGTGACAAAAATCTCATGTTTCAGCTGGAAGGGAGTAAGAGTTGAAAACAAAATAGTTTTTCCTTTGAAGAAAACACCCAGGCCTGATAAAGATGTCCTAAAACCTATTGGAAGAAATCTAAAGAAGCCAAACTAAAACCTTTGAGCCACAACTTCGAAAGGTTTTGGACAAGAACAGCATCTGGGACATCAACCATAGACCTGAAGTAGGACTATCGTGGTCAGGCAAAGTATATAGCAAAGAACTACATTTGAGACCGGAGGAACATACTTTTTGTAATTTTGTAAATAAATTAGTTTGTTTAATTCCAGCTTATTTAGAAAAAAAAAAGAATACCAATAGATGTTTCTTTCAAATTCCTTTCTGGCTGCAAAAAGTTATTGTCGGCGAATGTTAACATACTTAAAGTCAGATCTCTCCTGAAAAAATCCTTCCCTTGTGAGCTGTTCTCAGCAACACACAGTCTAGACACAACCAAATCCATGGGCAGAATAAAACATAAAGCACCATTGAAATAAGTGTTCTTGATCTTAATGCACATTATTGCCATGTCCCAGGGATAAAACACTTTAGAAGTCACTCATGAAGAAGAGAAAGCCTTAGGGCTCTTAAGGCTGGGTACATGTTCGTGATGCGCCCAGCTACTTTAGCTGTCATGCAGCAATATATCTCAGAGCCTTTGCTGGGTGCACTGATGCTTGGCTTAAGCCATTTAGCAGCGCCCTGGTTAACTGAAACCGACAAAACTTCTGATTCCAGCCCGATCCTAGAATAACACCCCTGGCGGTTGTGAAGCTGTCTTTGCCCATTTCATCTGGCAAACTCCCACAAGTGCATTTGAAGCTGACACAAATACAGAAGAAGATACTTTATGACGTTACCACATTTACCCCAACAATTACAAAACTGGCAGTTGCACGAGGAAAAAAGCAACAACCCCAAAACAGTTTTAGCCTTTCAGTTTGTAGAATAAAGGGCCAAATTAAAGCGTGTAGACACAGTTTAAATGTCTAAACAAAATATGATGGCATTTGTTCATTAAAGGCCAAAGGGCGCTCCATGGGGGGGGAAACCTTGGATGATTTCCCTTTATCTAGTCTGGAAACATACAGAACAACAACACTGGGTGATGAGATGATTACAGCCGAATAGCAATGATACCATGGGGCATGATAAAAGTTAAATTCGCTTGTGACACTGTGCATTAAAGTGTGACACCAAAAGCTAATACCCCCATCACACTATTGTGTATCTGAGCTTTATTTCAGTGGTGTAAAAATACACGATGCCATAGAAAAACAATGTCTTTCTACTAATTTCACACAAAAAATGTGATCACCTTGAACCCAGGATGCTTATCAGTTAACATGCCAAACAATTTTGAGGTATCAGCGCCACAGCTTTCATACAGCATGTATGCAAAGTACTGCAGGTACCGCAGTATTTACAAAAATGCAACTCAAATATCAAAGCAATGACTCAAAATAACATTGCTTGTTGATAAAGATGATGAATTTATTTCAGACATTCCACAAGGAGAAAAACAAACATAATACTTACACATTCGTATGTGTAAATGCTACACCCTATTACTTACCACACATACACAATTATATGCAGATACACCACTTACTTGGTGACTATGTCTAAAAAGAGGTATGAAGAAGTACTTAGTCCCACCATTTAGCTCACAGATTCTGATTAATTTGACTAAAATTATTTGACCACTTAGGTCGCTATTAAACCTTTAGTTTGAAAAAGTAAAATAAATCAAGACAATGACGCCATAACAGAAGTAAAGTACCCAGATTGAACTGAGCAGAACGCTGTGAATCCCACACCTCAAATGTGATAAAATATGCACCACAGAACCTGAGAACACAGAAAGTGACACACACACACTTCAAAGAAGAGACATGATCTCACATTTTCTGAAATTACTTCCGTAGACTTACTCATTCTTTAGCATGTTCTTGTCAGTAAATCAGTATAAATGGCAAACTAGATGAAAAACTATGACAGCTGCTTAAGGTTTCTAGAATTGTAGCTCTAGAAAAGATGAGATACCTTAAGGAGATTTCGGTCCTATGATGGTTCCTGTTAAAAAGCATAAGACTCTGGAGAGAAAATATCAGCTGTCAGTATCTTTCCAAGAGTAGACTGCTCTTAAGTTTGCTAAGCAAAACTTAAGATTTACTAGAAACTTGAACTAACAGCTAACCAGAAAGCAAACATGTCATCTTTTTGTTGTGTTCACCATGTTCCGTTTTCTTGTAAATCTCACATGTAACGTTACTGGTAATGGACAACGGGTCATTTTGTATAAATACCTATCAGCTATTGCTTTAATAACATCAAATGCAAACAAAACACAATATGAAGGTCTATAATGTCGGACGTGTCTGCAGTAGCCCCTCTTAGTCCAGAAATACTGCTGCGTGTGCTGCCATGTAAATTATTTTTGCTTTATTGATAAGAATAGCCTTTAATTATGTTTGGAAATGTAATAGGCAGGTTGTTACGGTGGAGAAGCTGATTGAATGAAGAGCCACAGCATGCGGTGTGCTTGGAGACAAGCAGGGGAACAATTACTACTGGTCTGCCAGAAACTATAATGCAGCTACTTTTTCCTGCTGATCTTGGTCCTCTAGATAACTGGATGGTTCAGTCTGTGTAGATTTTGGAGTATGAGACCGCTGTGTTTTTGTTTTTGTATCGTGTGATGGATGGACATATACAACTGGTTCAGAAAGTTTCCTATTGCAAATGATATACAGAGTCCTTCTAACCTTTTCAGAGCATCTCTTCAAAAAAGTCAAACTCTTCATTTAATTGTAAGGTGGTATGATTGTACCATGACTGGCCACACCCTGTTAAAATCATAGTGTTTTCATGTACATGTGTCACTGATTCTTTAGCAATTTTTGTATTCAAATATAAAGTGCAGTTCACATTTAACAGTACACACGTTTTAATATCATGCCTTAAAATGACTTTTAACCAACGGAGTTCATGTTGAGAAGTGGATATTATTGATCCAAGAATATCAGGTGACATTTTAAGGTAAAAGAAAGTAAATGAAACTCAGATTTTATGGGGGGGATTTTTGCCTTGAAGTACATGAAAATTGTTGGCCACTTTACCTGAATTACACCGTCAACGTAAAAAAAAAAAAAATTGCTTTGGAAACACTTGTACTATCTATTTCTTCTTGCTCTTAGCAGATACCAAATAACCTTGCAACAGAGCTCCCACACAATCTGCAAAACAAATGCAGCTCAGAAAGGTCAGTGTTTCCGTCACAGCACGCTCATGCTAACAAGTTAATTACACGTAGTCCTGCGCACATGAACTTTAAAGCCTGTATTTATAGTCAAAGGAGCTCTGCGGTTAGGTGCACTGAGCTAATTATGTGATGAAAAATCTCCCGTGGCACGAGGGTAATTTTTCAGTGCTCTTTAAAGATAGTAGAGGATATGGCAGATAACTGCTTGAAGCCCTTGCGAGTCAGCAGCGGCCGAGCTAAATGTGGCAGCAAGTGTCAGGCCAAATCAATACACGCTTCCCAGGATTCCTTTGGTGCTATAATCCAGGCTGCAGTGGGCATTGACCCCGGGGAAGCCTGGGCTCTTGTTTTCTTGCCCTGGTTTCTTCAAAAGGAGCTGCACTTATGGAGATGGCAGTACAGAGCATAAGCTAATTACTTAAAAAATGGGCAGAATTTGAGAGCTATAAACTGCTTAACTTACAGATAGAAACCTCACTGTCCGACAGCGGCTCTGTGCAACTTTCAATTTCTCCAAAAGGTGTTCACATAAATTGGTCACAACCTTGGCTTAAGAGGTTACAGAAGTTTTACCAGCTGTAATGAACTCTTAATGCGTCCAAAATGTGCGTGTCAAATATTCCCCTCGGTTATAGAGCTCTGGTGAACTATTTCACCTTAGCGGTTCACAATTCTCCCTGGCTTGAACTGCGATTTGCTGATTTTTTTTCTGTGGTGGAGGGCCCCCAGTCTCTTCCAGCTGATTTCACTGATCCCATTAAGTCGTAATCTTCTATTATTTGCCTTAAAATAACGAGAGATAATCCTGGCATCGCGGTAATCAGCCGTGAAATTGAGGAATCTCTAACTGGATTTCACAGTGGCCAGCGCACAGTGGAGCAGTCCAAAAATTCAAATATTTGTGTAAAAACACCCAATTCTCTAACCTATCCATACCTTTACGGATCCATTTCTATCTGCTCAACATTTTTATAAGTAGTTTCCGAAAACATTTCCACAAATATTCAGCGCTCGAACCTCCCCTCCTCCAGTTGCTCTCCAGGACTAAGAGGGTTTCCAGAGCATCACATCTCCCCCTGTAAGCCGCCCTCGCTTTCTTAACCCAGCAGCGAGTCATTAAAAATGTAAAATTATCGTCTCTAAAGTGGAACATGATTCAGTCCTGCGCTCAGGAGGCAGTGAAGCGCAAAGCTCGCATATGAAATGCATTTGGTCATCCCCCCCCCCTGGCTAACGGGGAAGTAAAAGGTGCACTGAGTGTAACGAGAGCAGATTGCAGATTCTTTATTTAGGGAGTTATTGTAGACACAAAGTCGGGGGGAAAATCCTTCCTGCTCGATTGAGGCTGTTGGTGGAGGATGAAAGCTTTGATCTCGTGGGGAAACAGTCAGTTTTACTTGCTTAAAACATAAAATAAAATCATCTCTGTAGAAACGTAAATACGTTAGAGATTTATGTTTTTGCTGATTCAACTGCTCAGAAAAAATAAAAGATTTTCTTTACTGTCAATTCATGTTTGTTACATGTAATAATATAGATGTTTAGAATACATTTCCATGTAAAAACTGAGGTTTTGACTCTCGTTCTTCAGTATGAAAACCAGAAGTATCCACTATGTCAGTGTATTACATATTCAGATGGTGCAACTAGAAAGAGGTCCTTGAAACAAAGACAAGGATATTTTTTGTCGGTGGGAATGGTATCGTATTCTCAATACGCTCCCTTCAGTTACTTTATTAGCCTGGTGAGTATCTATTGCAGAGGAGGGGACTTTTATAACTTTCCACACAAAGTGTGAGTAGTAAGTAAGAAGAGCAGCGGGGTGGATTCTGAAAGAAACATTTTACAAGCGTGTGGTTGAATATTAACACAGAGCCACTATTTATTACAAAATGTGACATGCATATTAAAATCTACAAGAGTTGGAGTTGTATGTTATACTTCCAGAGCCCGGGATACTTTGTGTGAATGTTGCTTGTGACTTCTGGTCCAGCATATTACACATAAACAAACTGAATTTTGTAGAGTAAATTTGGGATTACATACCAAGTGACATACCAAGAAGAATATAGTGACACCTTTATCGTTCATAGACTGACGATCTGAAGAAATAGACTCATACTAGACATGCAATTGTACTAGAACAGACACAAAAATAACATTTTATTCATTCACAATATATTTTCTGTGCTTTACTTAGAGTTTATTTGTTGTATATTTATTTACTTTTAAGAGGCAAATTTATGCTGAAGGGAAAGAATGCCATCAGAGATAAAAACTCTGGAAATTCTTCAAATAATAAAAATTATTATCAATCACAAAAGGATGTAGTTATCTTATGTTTCTTAAACATAAATCATTCTGGCTCTATCTAGTAATCATGATCGTATTTATTCTTTGTTGATTGATTTTAGCCCAACAGCAATGATGGGACATATTCTCCTCCTCTGGTTTTTTGTTGACAGTGTAAATGAATCGGGATTCGATGGTGACTTCAAGCTTAGATGTTGCATTGGTCTCACTTCCTTTACTGTTGGTAACTAATGGAAAATGACCAAATTGCCACAGGAATCACGCTAAAATGACAAGTTGGGTTTGTTTGACTGAAAGTGCAGCAACATGGCGCACACAGAGGAGTCATGTTTGAATAATCCCACACACAAAAACAATTACTGCACCTGTGTGTTTGCTGCTTTCTTTGTCACAGCTCCAGTTGTTTTAAATGTTTTAGTTCTTTCTCTTAGGGTAGATTTGAGCAAGTTTAACTGTTTTATTATTATCCTAATCCGACTTTTGAAGATCAATGCAAATTTGAATTATGGTACTTGAAACATTTTGAGGAAAGGTTAAGGGAAATGTACCTCTGTGTCATATTTATGCCACACTGAAACGGGAAGTGATGGATTAGTAAACAATTCAGGTCACAGACTCTCTGATCAAATGAATTAGGACTTCTTAGTGATGCAAACAGCACATGTAAAACCAACAAACAACCACAATTAATTGTTGAAGTAGGACATTTGTCCTCACTAAATAAACATTCTCAAAGTTTGGATCATTTTAACATTTTCTGCAGGGGATAATGCTACTGTAATAAAAGATGAATTTACCGTTTTACGTCCAGTATCACTACATGTGGAGGATCCTCTGTATGTAGTCAATTATTGCATATTTTGAAAGTAGAACTATGAAAATCGTTAAGAAACACTTTATCAGAAGCACAAAAGGGGAAAATGTTGGTTTTCATGACCAACAAACCATTAGCTACGAAAGTAGGAGTGTATGATCTAGACTACAGATCTGACTAATATGAACATTTCAGTTTGAAATGTCAAAGCAAGAACTTGCAAATGCAACAAATAAGGTTTAAGTTCAACTCGAGTCAATCTAATGTTGGTAAATCAAAGTTAAGATAAACAAAGCCCATTTTAGTCCTAAATTTAAAATACGCAAATAATACACGACCTTTATGACACTATTTTGTTGCAGAAGACATTCAGACCAAAGTCCTTGAGAGTAAACACTCGACTTGAGTTCATCTCTTTCTTTGTCTTATTTAGTAAAAGTTCTATTTGTGGCCTCTATAATTTCACAGCTTCCCAAATCTCCTACTGCGAAGCTTTAAGGGCACAAAACATTTCCTCTTCTTGTCATCATCAATCATAATTAGGCAACAATTTCTTCACCTTGGATCAATTTGTGCCATTGAGATCAAACAGTGGTGTTAACAGGCACCCGGGTTGCTCCAAAGTTAATCTGTATCATGTGTTATGAGCGTTGATCTTTCACGGCGCAAGTCGGCTCGTGTGCTGTATCGCGTTTCGCCACGGCATTATCTCCCTGCAGCTAAAATGGAAAATCCACTCGTGTTTATTTTTCACATCCACTGACATCAGCTGAATAAGATGTTGAACACTATACATTACTGTCCAGAGCAAAACGGATCGTCACTGGTTTTAGTCTTAGATATTTAAACCAGTAATTTTAATGGGGAAGCTGGGGTTCTGCGCTTCAGATTCTGCTAGAAAAAAGTTCCGCACACCCTCCCAACTGTTTCCCAGTTTATGTAAACTTTATTGAACTTGACCATAAAGTCAAGGTGCTTCAAGAGCACGATGGCGTTATACCTGGAAGGTGTAACCTTATAGTGTTGAGAAATAGTGTAAGAAACGGACGTCTCCAGATGAAAGCCCGAGAGCGGAGCATTGTTCCTTACATAATCTGTTTGTAGTTAGCAGGAGGCGGTTGTTTTTTACCCCCTTGTACTGTAGCTTAAGCACTTGTCACTTTAAACTAGAGTGATCTGAAATTTTGCTGGGTGATTGCAGAGAATGCTAATGCCTTCAGAGTTGTATCCTGTGGCCGTTTAGGCTCAAATCAAACCCAGAGAGACGCAAGAAGAAGCGGGGCTGCAGCGCTGTTCCCCCTAAGACGCCTGCTAATGAAATCCTTCAACAAGTTTCTTGAGATCACAGAGCTGGGATCATGAAAATCAGGTTATTTTTTAATCATGAACCCTTAACCTTAAGAAAATCTATATTGCACAGATAGAAAGTCAATAACTTAAGGGCAAAAAAATCATATTCTCAAGGCTAATTGTTTTAGGAGTAAGATTCAGAAGTTATTAGGAGTTACTTTATTTTCTGTTTCGGGACTCGTATGAAAAGGATTTGAAGCTGGGTCAATATTTGAGAGCACAGGATTCAAATCAGTTGCAGTGAGTGTTCACAAACAAAACAAAAAGAAACAGATTAATAAAACAGTCACATCTAAGTTACTGATATATTGATCAGAACTGAGCTCATTCTGATTTCTTTTTTGGGGGATACAAAATCAGCTCTGACAGCAGTTTTTGTAACTTTCATGTCGCTACTGTTTATTTTAAAAGCACAGGTAATATCACGCTGAATGTAAGAGAAGAGTGCAGATATCCAGATATATGCTGATGACGCTGTTTTTATATTTAATAGTTAGTAAGAGCATGGCATCAGTTTGAGCACAACTTAGTCATAGTATGAAATACCATGTCTCAAGCTAAATGTACTCTAATCTTGTTTTTCCTGAACTTTGTATAACTTTGAATAACAGAAACAATTTAACTGACTCATGCTGTGAATATTTTCAAGCATTCTGTATTATAATTTACGTAAACAGCACCTACAACAAGAAAGCCACTGAAGATGCCATTAGTCGGATTAAAATCTTGGATTTGGAGCCTAAAATCAAATTGTTGTCTTTTTCTTGAGAAGCTGTAGAATTGGAGCTGACCTCCAACTGGTTTTGTTTCTTATTTAAACCGAACTCCTTCTTAAAAAGGTTGAGAGATGCACTCAAGAGAGATTACCACCATTTCTAAATTTGTTTGAATACGTTTGACAATAATGGATTTTCTTTTTATGTACTGTTTGGTCCCATTAAGTGTTTTGTATTTGTGTTTTAAAGTAATAATACGATTTTTAATGTGTGTAACCAAAAACCCAACTAGGTACAATCACAGTAAACAACTCAGGCCACAAATGTTGGCATCCAGCCCTTTATAATTGTTTGCTCACAAATGAAATGCATGACTGGTATTGGTCAGTAAATATTAATGAGTTTGGTTGATGTTTGCACAGCAGAGCTTGAAAATGTGGACGGCATCAGCTTGACAGTCTTTTACAGTGGGGTTAACACGTACAGCAGAAAACATTTGCATCGGCTCTCGGCGAAAAATCTGTCAGAGTAGCTTTGGTGTTTCACAGCTCAGAGGAAACGCGATACATTTTATGCACTTGATTGTCACTGGTTATCAGGATCACTGTAATTTCCAAAACACTGACACACACACTAGCAGTGAGATTGTATTTCTTCCCGTCATAAAACAATTAAGAAAATCATTTCACCAAACCAACCTAGAATTTTTTTCCCAGTAAATATTTTCGTGATCTGTGGGTATTTCGCTATTAAACTCTTGTCGACGTGCATCTCAGCGAGGCAGCTTTTGGTGTTTTTTCTGTGACCTTCTGCTTCTTTTCAAATGACGAACAACAGGTTTCTAATTTCCAAATGTGTGGGTGTTTAATGAGGCCTGAGACATTTTATTCTCCAGCTATAATGCCGTCCACAACATCGTGCATGGCAGAGTGTAATCATGCAACGCTATCTGGCACAGACACTCTTTGGCAGCAACGAGGCAAAAAACCTGCAGCCCGGAACTGCTCCACTTAAAGGAGGCTGATGTGAGCGGAGCAGACAGGCGAGAGTGGAGTTCCCTGCAGTCATGCAAAATGCAAGAGAGATATGACTTTATTACAGCTCCCTAATGGTGACATAACAATCTGTTCAGCCACTTCCCTTCCAATCTCTGAGCATTTTGAGAGAGCGCTTCAGACGACGGGATAGGAGAGAGGTGGACGGAATTGCAGATTGAATCGTTTTCTATTTATTGTTGCTTGTTCTAAATGTCATGTGTGCTGCATAAAAGAACAAAATATAAAATGCATACATAAATCATGTACGTTCACTCAATGGGCACTTATTAAGTGCACCTTTTTGTTGCTTGTTAATACAAAAAGGCTGATCAGGTGATTAAGATGGCAGCACCTCAAAGCTTCCAGCGATCTAAACGTGGTAAAGACGACTTTAGTGACTGAACGTGGTCTGGTTGTTGGTGCCAGGGAAGCTGGCGTTGTTATTCCAGAAACTGCTTAAACTTGTGGGATTCATTGACAACCATTGCTTGGGCTTACAGAGAACGATCCAAAAAGAGATAAAATATCCGTAGAGCAGCAGAAGACCACACTGGATGCCACCACTGTTGGCTAAAATCAGGAAACTGGAGCTACTGTTTGCACAGGAATAATAACAGACTGGGAAGACGTTGGCTGGTCTAGCTCCAGCTTTCAGGTGGTAAGCTCAAAAGTTGGCACAAGCAACATTAAACCATGCATCTTGTCTTGTTTCAGCCATTCAGGTTGCTGGTGGTAATGAAATGGTGTGGAGGATTTATTTTCTTTGCCCACTTTGGATCCTTCACTGCCAAATGAGCAAACTTTAAACATCACAGCTTACCTGAATGTTGTTGCTGACCAAGTCCTTCTGTTCATGTCACAAGGCTCCAGTCATCGCAAATGGGTTTTTTAAGACAGGGTTTTTTAAGGGGCATGATTACTCTGGAGATTTGCAGTAATTGTGCAATGCTAGCATCCTAACATGGGCCAAAATCTACAGCTATGGCAGGAAGAAGGCCATTTTGAACATAAATGCCGGTCCGATTCTGAACAAGCAAATTGTTAAAGTGACTGCATGTGGATTCAAAACACGTATGTAAAGCTCTGAGGTTGGATTCTCTTTTTTTTGTGTCTTAAGTTCTTGGGTCAGTCTGGTCCCACAGGTATGGTCTCTGTAACCTCATATTTTGGTAAAATATTGCACAATTGAAGCATAAGCCAGTAACACAGTTGTAAAGATTTTATTCCATAATGTTTTGTTAAATAAAAATCTATTTATCTAAGGATGGAGGGTGAAGTCTACACCTCTTAGTTTCTGTGTTCAGACCAAAGTTCAGGGAATTCCCAACCTAACTTTCGGAGAAATAGTTTTTCCATCTTGTCATTTTTGCAGTTTCGGTTCTTTTGTATCGGACTTTTCCTACCAACCACAGATCATTTCCTTCTCGTCCGGGGGACCTCTTGTACTTGCATTGACATTCAGTGAATGAATAAATATGACTGCAATAAATAATATGTAACAGCAGGAGGTCACAGAGTTATTTTGGTTTAATCCATAATTATAATCTGATGTCTTTCACTGAAGTAAAATCAGAACCACAATCATCGGAAATTAGGAAATTGGGTGAAATGCATAAAAATAGGGAAAATAATACAAAGTGAAATTGTTAAAATGATTTAAGTATTTTTATGTTTTGTAATTAATCAAAATACTAAACTGTTAAGCAATATTAACAATAAATTGGAGTGAAATGCTTCAGTTGTAGAAATGGAGGTAACTAATGGGTATGAAATGGCAGTGTGAACGGAGCGAATTAATCAGGAGCCCTTGCAATGCAGCACTTTGCTTAAAAACAAAGTCGCAAAGAAGTTTTTTTCCTGAAAAAAAAAATCTTGCTTTCAGTTATGTTGACTTGGTTAATATTATTCCTAATAATATGTTAGGTATCATTGTCAATATCCTTAAGTAACCATTAAAATGATGATGCGAGTCACAGGCTAAATACCTGTTGCTGTTCGAGGAGTGTGAATATTTTTGCAAGGCACTGATATCATCTGTTCAGACTCTTTCCGGTGATAAATACCGATGCTTTTCAGGGCAACGGCATGACCGCCGTTTGATGCAAGTCATACATGTTTAATAACAAGCAATTTGCAACAATCTATTTGTGGATTTGGGAAATAAATAAAATAAACTCTAACTTTCAGTTTTATCCTTTCCAGGGTTTGAGGAAGTTTAGATGTAAATAATGTATAGCTGAAAGCATCTCGCACTCTCAGTGCTGCATCTCCTCCTGAACGCCAGGGGACATGATGGCCATTAGGCACAGGTTTTTACCAGGAGATGTTTGGTCTTAGAACAAACATCCTGTCAGTTCACTTCACCTCTCACCTGTTTTTAAGAGCACTTTGCTCTGCAAACAAAATTAAAGTGGATAACTCCTTCAGCGAACTCCTTTAGTTTTAATCTTCTGATAAAAACCCTTGTAACTTCGTGATGCTTGATAGACAGGCTTGACTCTGCTGTGTTGCTGCTGATCAACTGTTTTATGTTGTTTTACTTCAGTCGAATCTTTAATTTGCATAGTCAAGATTATATCCATACCATGACAGTTTGTGTTCTCACTCCACATCTCTCACAATTATTCATGCGAAGACTCTCTTAGCCTTTTTCAGCCCACCTGGGCTTAGATGTTTCTCTCTCTCACCTGTGTACAGCTCTACATAACCTCTCTCCAGTCTCTGCCAGATTATAAACAACCTGGTACCTGTAGATGTTAAGTGGTCTTCTCTTGCTCCAGTTTGTCTTTCACTTACAAATCAAGTTCAAGTTAATCTCACCTTGCCTACAAGAGACCTCAACCGTCTTTTGGATATCTGGATATCGACCCGTCCTCTGTTTTTTCGGCACCTATTCACTCACAGTCCTTTCACGCGAGCTGACATCTGCTTTTCTGGGTTTGACATTGCTTGTTTGTTGTCCGTGTATCTTGATTTTGGATTGGTGCTTGCTTTAACTGCAGAGTCTCTCAGTGTTCTGAACTGTGTATTTCGGAGTATGTCTCCTGCCTCCATCTCTAACAGCTGTCATTGTCAGCATCTGCTGCACTATTGCAGTAGTCCCCTGAAGACTGAAGGGAAGTGGAGTGCTGAAAAAGCCCCATGTGGTCAAACTGTTTTACAGACTGGACATAAAATTTAATCTTTATCTGACATTTTTAGGTGTCGTTTTATATTTAAGGTGATCAGGAGTTGTGACGTCGTTCATCTCAGCTAATCGGCGGTCATGGTAACATGGGAGTGGATGACGTTTGACAGGCTGCATGTGCCTTTTGAACATCAGATCCCTCTGGCTGCTGTCACTATGGATCCTCTTGTTGGCAAGAAGGAAACAGTCATCAAACGCCTCTAAGGACACATCTGTGGACATCGCAGTTTGCTCTTATTTTTGTCACTTAAATGTCTACTTTTAATTCATAGCATCCACGCGGCAAAGTGTCTGTCGTGCAGCAGTTAACTAAGCGCTGTAGCTGTGCCATCTGTGTATCTCCGAGTCTCTGGGTTTGTTTCAGCTGAGTGGTTGAACCAAAGTAGTTGAACTGTTACAAATTGTGTTTCACTTGGGACTCTGATGAGAGCCAGAGAGCTGGTGAAAGGGTCAGAGCTCTGGCACTGAGGCAGTGTTGCTGCTTAGCTGATGAGAGGGCTCCTGCATCTCATCAGCTAAGCTACTGATGATAGCTTAGATAGAAAACCAGTTATTACTCTCTTTGGAAGAACAAGTGTGATAATTGTGAGTGCTTTACCTTTGGTTATTTGTCTTAATCAGAGATTTTTAGGGGATGAACGGGGAGGTTCCTTCAAACCTAAGGACAAATTTGTGATTTATTTTTGTGAATATAGGAGTCCAAGGCTTTCTGATTCTGCTGCTTGCACTTCTTAAAATAAACAACTCTGCCTTATCTACCAACCTTTGATAATGATTGCTGTATCACAACACCTCAGATCCACTGTTTCTTTGTGTGGCATTATGGGGAAACGGGAAGAAAACATGTCAAACCAAAAGGGACCAAAGGAGGCTTCCACATGGACAGTGACCCTCACATACTGTCAAAATTAAAGACAATACCATTAATATTTTAGAGTGTCCATCAACGGACTTCAGTCCCATAGAAAATCTGTGCGTCCTTCAAACTTCTCATAGTTACACCAGTTCTATCAGGAGGAATGAGCCAAAAATCCAGCAAGCTACTGTGAGCAGCTTAAAACAAACCTAAAGCATTTGCTAAGTACAGCTCTGTAAAATTTTAATAAAGAAATAAACAAATCCCTCTTTCATTGTTCTGACATTTAGCAAATAAAAATAAGTCATCTGATCCTTTGTGTCTTTCCACTGTGAATATGAAGATCTTGTTTCAGCTGTATACAAAACATATTTGCCACTTATTGGAAAGAAGGGTGTTAAATTTGGTGAGCTTATGCATCGGGCTTTTATCTCCAAACTTGCATCAGGTAATGAACACAACATTTTTCAATGACTGAACTCTATTCACTAGGTTGTTCTTTTATTGTGTGTGAACTTATGCTCCCCAGCAAATCATATAGTTGCAATTTGCCTGTTTTTTTTATTTATTTAAAAATATATATATTTTAAAGATTATCTATGTCTTGGAAGCACAGCTTCCAAAACTTCATTATTGTTCATGCACATTATTCACAGTGAAGGATGGATTATACTGGCTGCTGCAGTTCAAGTCACTGCTGATTACATTTATGATTGGAAAGTTAAAATGCTGTCAAAGGGCCAACTTTTCCTCTACATTTTATCCACACACATTCACTGAAATTTGGAAGAAGCCAAAGAGTGTTATCAAAACAAAATGACTAGCATTTCAGCTAACTACTCCACATGAAAACATCGTCAACAGGAGCGAGACTTGAGCTTACTGAATACTGTAGCAGTTTTTTAAATTTATTAATAATTTACTGAGGACCAGTAAATTTAGGATTTTATTGTGGATAAATTCACAGACTACTGTACTGTGTTTGCGCTTTTCAGTAGATATTGTCAGCAGCTGTTAGTTAATGACTCCCTTCATCCTCTGGGTGCTGTGTGTAACAGCTGAACTGCATCGACGACACAAGCTGGTGAGGAGCCTCAGGTGTGTGTACCTGGCACCCTGCCACTCAGGCTATTAGCCCACATTCCAGTGATCTCTGCTTGGGGAGTAGTTGTCCGTTTTGCTGCATCAACTGCAGCTCAACCCGTGTTGTGCTGCTCAGTCACTGATTGTTCAGTGATATGTGTGTTTACAGATGATAAATTCCCAGCACTGAGCTGTTGTACTTGTAATTTCAGGCTGTCACACTGGATAAGCTGAGTGATGCACAGCTGCTCTGGCCTTAGGCAGAGCCGAGCCAGAAGCACATGCTGATAATTCACAAGAAGAAGAGGGGGAAAAATGTTTGAAGCATGGATTGTTGGAGCTCTGTGGTGGAAAAGTGTGTGGTCGTGTTATCGTCCTGTCGCTAATTGCCTAGAAGAATAGGGGGTGGATTCAACAGGAAATACACCAGCTGTCAATTAACCCTTTGATTCTAGTATGTCATTACAAATCTGCACTTTCTGTCCATATCCAACACAAATAGTTCAGTTTTTAAATGTGACTTTCTGGCAAATTGACAATATTTGCACACACTACAAGCACAAACTGATATTTTGAGGCACATTTTCTTTTTAAAAGCACACAAATTTTGCAGTAGGAACATCTAAATATATACAGATGCATCTCGGTACATGTAAATATCATCAAAAAAATTATTATTTTTTTCATTCCTTCACCTCTCAAAGTTAAAATCATATTCATAGAGATGAATTACACCCGGAGTGAAATATTTCATTTAAATCAACTGCGTGAGATTCAACTTCAGTCAATCTCACACAAACTCTTGAGCTGGTTTTGCTTCACAGTCCTGTCAAAGCTGTTGTCCTGTTACTTGCACAAGTTCTTAGTTTTTAGTGCACTTTCTCCCTCCACTCAACTTTCTGTTTATACATTTATATTCTGCAGTCTTTAAACAGCCAGCTTCTTCATTTTGGGATCTTTTGTGACTCGTCCTCTATGTGGACGGTGTCAATGAATGTCTCCAAACATTTCTGAATTAGAAGATGCTAAAACTGAGTTCTGTGACTCCATATACTCTTCAGATTTTAAAATGATTAAAATAAGTGGTAACACTTTATTTGACGGGTTGTGAATAAGACTGTTATGACACCATCATAAACATGAGCAAGTCTTCATGAATATTTGTGCCCCTGTCATAAAGTGTCATTCAGTAAATAATGACACTTTTAAAACAAAGTTGACTTTATTCAAAATATTTTCATTATGACAACTTGTCATTAACCAAGAAATCATGATCTGACATAAATTTGTTATAAAAGTATTACTGATTAAACTTTAAAAGTTATGTAGCTTTATGTTATTAAAGCTAAAGTTGACAGGTGTTATGTTTATGACGGTGTCATCTTATTCGCAACCCGTCAAAAAAAGTGTTACCAAATAAATTAACTTTTTACAGTAATTCTTTGAATTTTACTTGGATATTGTAGTACGATTACAATAACTGTACATTGAAATATAACTTGATGCTTTAAAACTGACCACATCAATTTGTGACTTTAGTCCAAGTGCAACATTTGACGACAAAGCAGTATGAAATCTTATAAATTTTGAACCCATACGTTCTTGGTCCCCAGCAGTAAAAAGGCACGATCGATTACAGTATTGATCAGGAACAAGAATCCCACAGGACTGGTAAGAAACTGATAGGTCTGTATTCACAGATATAAAAGGTGCAGAAGCACAAGCCCCCCTCAGACAGACCCCTTCAGTTTGTTGCAAGGGTTCAACGACTCTGTGCCTCCCTGCGCCATGTCCGTCCCTGCAGCTTCTTCCCAATTCAGTCGATAGTTTTCCATTAGGACTGGAAGGCTGTCAAAGCAACTTGTGACCTCCTCTCACCCCGTCGGAGCCCACTGGCCTCTGATGTGCGTATCAATATGAATTTCATCCCTTTGTGCCCATCAGCTGCGAATCCCAATGTCCATTAGTCTCAAGTATCTTATTCCTCCAACTTGTACTATTGATTTTCGTGTGTCTTTTTGTTCAGAACATGTAGAAGGATCTTAAAGACGAGGACCGCTCCATATGCCCCGAGTCTTTCACCGGGACATCAAAAATTATCCTCAGTCTGCTAATTAAGTAACTTGTCCCTGCTGATGTGCCACTTTCTCTCTTATTACTGCTGGGTTTCCTCAGCGCAGACTTCTGGACGGGGATCAGATGACATGATGGACCAGAGCTGTGACCTTGAAGGTCAGAGCTTTTCATCTCGGAGGCCACAAAGATATGACCTGTTGTCATACAGAGGGACATCACAACATATTACTTCCCTGGAGATGTCTACACTCATCTAATACCAAAAGGTGCCATGTTGGTCTGATATGAGTTACAAGGGGCCCTTCCTTCCTGTTCTACTTTTCAATAGCTGGCGGTTATATATGAGCAAATATATTTGATGTATTGTATAATATTTAGGATTAAATTGGAGAAGTGGTGCTTAAATGTTGTCTACTGCAGGACAAAATGAGTAACTCTACTTAAACAGGTAGTATTTTAATAAAACAACGTATTACACATTATTGTAGGCACAAAAAGCTATCTCAGACTTTTGTCCTTATTTCTATAAAGATTTACAATTTCTTAACTTTTTGGTTTAAGTTTTTCTCTTTTGTTGGTCTAAAAAAAGGAGTTTAACATTTAATATCAGTATTGAATGCCGATCTTACTTTATCGTTCAGTATGTAGTTACAAATAACAGTAAAATATGTTAAATAACTTGGTAATACTTTATTTGATGCAGAGTGCATAAGACTGACATGACACTGTCATAAACGTGACATAACACCTGCCATGAAGATGAAGGAGTTGCATTAAAACTTGCATTAAAAGTCCATTAAAATGGTCAACTTGGCATTAAAAGTATCATTTAGCGAATGAAACTTCATGACAACAATTGTAAACATTAATGAAGACTCCATCTTCATGACGGGTGTTATGTCACGTTTATGACTGTCATGTCAATCTTATGCACACCAAGTCAAATAAAGTGTTACCAATAATTTTTTAAATGAGCAAACAGAGTTTATCCATGTAGAATAATTATGAATTACGGAAACAACTATAGTCATTAACAGAACAATACATTTTGTTTTCAGTGACTTTTCATTGGACTTCCTGCTCCTCCATGAAGGTATTTGCTTTTCGTCACAGTCTGTGCTCTGACATCTTAGCTAATAGGGGTTATTGGAGCTGAGCTACAGATTTCTTGACACAGGGACGGACTTCCTAAAGGATGAAGATGGATAACCTTTGGCTTTATTTGTGTCGTTGCCACTCGTGCAAGACCTTTTCATCAGATATAGTCATTGTAATCCCTGAGCCCCTATTCAATTTGCAGAGGCACCATGTCATTGCAGACCACTAAAGCCGAAGGAATTAATGGATCAATAAGCCCTTTGAAAGCCTGGTGGGACGGTCCTGGTCCCAGCGGTTGCTATCCAGTTACGGATCATAATGAATGGGGTGTTGTTTATGTTGTAAAGCGCAGCGTCACTGAGCCCTTTGAACAAACCACCGAAGCAGAGCTTAGTCACAGCTAAAGAGTTTTCAGGGGCGGCTGGGATCAGATCAAATGAAAACTTTCACATGTGGGTCAAGAAATTACCCAGGATGCTATTTTGATCCAGTGTCTTGGCTATTGTTTAATCATGAACTCTGACCCTAACTTAATAGAGGCCTGTGGTGCTTTAGATGGTCTGCGTTCTTTGGTCGTCCATGTTCTCTTGGAGTATGTTTGGCTGACCAGCAACAGTTTGCCACTGTTTAATGGTTTCTTCATTTGTGGGTTATGGCTTTCACTGAGGTTAGCCTTAGAAATGGCTTTGTAACCCTTTCCAAAATTGACAGATGTCAGTAACTTTGTCTTTAGAACAGGAAGTGTTGTTACTTTTTTCCTTTTCCAATTAAAAACTTTTTTTTATTGGATTTTACATATAATTTTAACTTTTTGCACATTAACACGGAGGATGAAAAAAAAAACTAATATGATTTTAGCCCTACAAGTAAAGTAATATGATACACATTTAAAATAAAGCAAAAAATGATAAACCACTATCACTACCAAAATTATATTGTTGTTCCTTCCAACCAAAGATCTGCCTTGTGTTGTGTTACAGTTACATTACTGAAGGTTTCAATGGTCTGGAAATGCCCCGTAGAAAAGAGCCCAGGAGTTTAAGTAAATATTTGAGTTTCTAAAGTTTAAGACAACCCATAATATCACTTGCAACCACTCTGGTATTTTAGCCTACTTCATATTGTCTAGTTTTATTTCTTGATTCTACAGGTCTGGCAGGAATCAGGCCTGATCAGTGAAATTACAATTCAACTTTTCAAGAAATGTAGTTGATTACAATTCATGGTTTGCAGCAATTGTGTTTTCACAAAGGGCCAAGTGGGTCTGGATAGCTTTTTTTTTTTCCCAATGCAAATGAAATCAGAAATTGAAAACTACATTTTGTATTTATCTATCTTTTATGTGGGGTTTCACCGATTCTTAAGCACCACTTGTTGGTAAAATCCCTGAATTTACCAGCTGGTTTGCTGTTTTTTGGGGGGGATAAATTTATCCCAGTGGTCATTGAATGAGAGGCAGGATCCATCCTGGACAGAGAGACATGCAGCACAAATAATTATCTACACCACCACTGACAAATAACGGAAATTTAGAGTGGTCAGCTGACCTACATGCACTCATGAAACATGCAACAGCCTGTTGATAGATAAGCATATCTTTTATACACATCCTCACAATATTGTTTTTTGTCAGCCGTCCAGCACGTCCGCAATCTGTGTGCAGTTTTTACTTAGCCTTTATAGTCTGTTACAGCAATTAAGGCTCAGTCTCGCACATCGTTAAGCTGAGTCATGACAGTTAGTAGCTGGACCTGATCCAATCTTTCTTGAGGCGTCATAAACAGTAATTGCCAGTCATCACAAATCCCATCTGAGAAAGCATGCAGAAAGCCCCCGGCGAAACAGCCTGGTTGTTTTTAGCTTTCCTGCTATGTGGCCGTAGCTGCGTCGCTCATCAGCAACCGTCCCCACACTCGCATCCTGCTAAGAACGGGACCAATGATTTAAATGAAAAACTCAATCAAATAATTATCTGACAGCGCTTAATAACTCTTGAATGAATGTCAATGTTTTGAATAAGTTAAATCTTCAAAAACATTCATATCAGTTCTTTTTTTTTTCAGTTTTCATTGTTGCAACCATAAATTTTTATGTATTTTACTGGGATTTCATATTAGAGACAGTTGAAGGAAATACTATTATTTCTATTTAATAACAATTTATTACAATTTATATATAAGAAGTTAATTTAGAAAATGGTGGTGTGCTTTTGTGTGTAGTTCACTTTATTTTGTATTTTTTACTCTTTAACAAAGTCCAGTACAACTAATCACGCCAAGATCTCACCTATTTAGTGAATGGAGTTCTCATATGTGTAATATAATCTCTGTTCTGTGAACGCCTCAATAATTTCCAAGAGAACTTTATTGAAGGAAAAATTATTGGCGACTATCACAGCAGATTAGGGGAAATTGATGATGAGGAGACCGCTGTTTCAAAATGTAAGTCCAAACTGCAGTTCAAGTTCCTTTATTTGCATTGAAATCCATGGAAATCCATGTCCCACAGAAGCATAAAGAATGGATATTGTATTATACTATATAAAATCTGGCCTTGATGGGTGAGTGGGAAAAAGAAAATTCTTGTTAAAGAAAGCCAGAGGACGTCCAGCTTGGTACCAACAATGTATGGAACTCAGCAAAAACCTTTTGAAAGCTGCAAAAGCTGAAAATGGGTGGAAACCAGTTAGATATAAACTGCTTAAATAGTTGATATTTAAGCATGAAAATCTGGTGTTAGAATGGACTAGTCAAAGTCCAGCTCTAAATAGAATTGAGAATCCCTTGTACTTGAAAAATCTGTTTTCACAGATGATTTTCATAAAATCTGATTTAGCTGAAGCTACTTTGAGAAAAAAAAAGTACAATAAGAGAAAATGTTTGTTATTTGCAACTTGTGAAGTTGGATTTTACACAACAGTGCTCTCTGTCCGTACAGTTCACACAAAATGAGAACCATGTGTTCATATAGCTCTTGGTTAGAGTTGGGGAACATGGAAGAAGGTCAGTCCAGATCTTTACTTGTCTTTAAAAACCGTCTCTGCTCCTCCGTATGGCATTTAGTCAAATGCTCGTATTGAACTACATCACAATTTTTTCCCACTGATCGATTTCTCCAAATGAGCGCATACCGACTACACACGCGTTGGCTGGCTGTCTTACCAGGTCTAGATTTTAATGGATCTTTTTTCACCTGTGACAGATGAGGCTGTGGGGTTTCAGTCTGGCTCGGGGCAGACTGCTCGCAGCCGCTGGGGTCATTTGAACCTTGTGGTTGCAGATGAGAGAGTGCTGAGACGCAAAGAGCCAACGCTGCGTTCACAAGCGTCCGACAGAGGGAGAGTCAGGAAGTCTGGCGACTGTAAACACCACCAGAGCATCCACACCAACCATCCTCACACACACGCACACACACCCCCACTCACACACACACACACCCACACTCATCAACTCTGAAGACACACTATAGCCCACACTGAGCTGTTCTGTTCATACAATCCCTTAATACAACCCACTGTATCATTCTCACCAGACTTACAACAGCAATAATTCAAAGTATGTATAGAAACGTTAAACTACTTGTAATTACAGCTTTATAAAAATATCAGACATGCTGAAAAACATTCATTTAGATTAAAATATTACTTACTTATTTATGGGATTTCTTTGGATATATGCCCACCAAATTATTTTTAGAACACACACACGCACACAGAAATAACTGTTTTACAATACAACTAATATTTGAATGAGAAATAAAATCTTAATCATTGATCTCATTAATCTCTTGCCTCTTTTGTTTTCTTTCCTTTCCTGTGTCTACTGTCTGGTTTACACTTTCCAGTTCAGTTTAAATTAATATTTATTTGTATAACGCTATGGGTCAGAAACAGACTTCTTTTTTTCCCCTCTGAAATTGTGTTTGGTTCAAAATGTCATGAAAGACATATTCTACATTTGAGTTCCTCTTGGTTCTATCTATGGCTCTTTAAGTTTACACTAATCCAAGCATATTATCTCATTGTCCTTTGATAGTTAAAGCATGATCCGTAATTGCTGACACCCAGCAAAAATTTGAATAAAAGTTGTTAAATGTTTCTGTTTATTGATGCTGGGCTACACTAAGTAGCTCTTTGCTGCAGTTTTCTAAAAAGAAGCCTTTTGTTTTGTTTTTTTTAAAACCTTTTTCACCTCATTGTTCCCATTTCCTGGGCGTCTGCCACAGTTGAATGTTATCTTTTCCATTTTGAGTAGGAAATAAGTGTGTGTCACATTGTATTTTATACTTTTGCAAAACAGAAAGTCATGAATTTCTTAGCAACTTGAGGAAAAGTAAAAGTATACATGATAGAAATAGTTCTGCTAAGTTTATTTCGTAGTGGTGACACGAAATGAATCTATTAAAAACATTTCAACATGTTTTATTTTCGCCGCTTAGTATTTGTTCTCAATTTAAAGTTGGTATTTTTGTAAATTCTTTAGTGTGATTTAGATTATTCTATTAAATCAATAAATAAATTAAAATAAATTAACATGTGGTCCCTCTGTACATTTTTATTATGGGTGTTAATAATTATGGAGAAAAATGAACTCTGGCCTACATTAACAAATTAACCCAAAGTTATGCTTTTCATCTGAAACTGAGTACAATTTAAATATTATATGCAAACAGCCAGATTTTAGAAAAGTTGATTTGTACGTCTATTAGTTAAATATTCCTTCTTAGCTGGTCACTAAAAGTTGTCTGCCGTTTAATGCCGGTCAGTTTAGATGGCTTGGCAAAGCATGCAAGCGCACACAGCAAAGGTAAAAAGACAGGAATTCAGCAGAAACAACAAGCGATCTGCAGGCTTACTAAGTGGGTGAATGAGCAGGTTAACAGCGATGGGGCCTTGAATGGCTGTGACAGGGAGAAAGCGGCGAGAGGCTCCAGCACTGAAGGGACAAGTGACCCGGAAACGCCGAGTAAAGTGCGGCTCGCCTCGGCCTCTTTAGAGAAAGAGGGGAAAAAAATCTGTGCAGAAGCATCGAGGTGAGTCTGCTTAAACACACATTTCGCCCAGTTCCCTCAGTGTTCCTGCAGCGATGCGTCACTCAAACCAACAGCACAAGGAAGAGTTTGTTTTTCTGTGCCAGTTCCTGCTCACGAGTGTGGCAGCATTACAAACAAACTCACACTTAAACTCCAGAATATATTGGCCCCTTGGAGTCTAATTGACCTCAGATCACAGTAAGAAAACACTGTTTGTGTACTGAAGTTTTTATGTTTCAAGGAGCAGTTTCATATTCTGCCAAAACCCTATAAACATAATTAACTCCACAGTATGCACAGGGAGTTTATCATAGAGAAAAAGTGTCTTTTAATTATTTCTAATCAAAAAAAAAAACAAAAAACAAACAAAATCAGAAAAACAACTTTTTATAGGGAACTGTTAAAGAAGGGTTCAATTTAGAGATTCAGAATAAAGATGTTTTCTAGTAATGACTATCATGACCTTATTTCATTTCTCGTACTTAGACACAGCTTTCTTAACACCACCTCCATCTAATTAACAGTGATTGTGAATATTTCAGATGAAACTGCTTCACAATATACAAGAACTTTGCCACTTATAATATTTGTAAGTTCCTTTAATCTTAAAAACTTCTTAATTACAAAGAAAGCAGCTCTTTTTAATCTTACCTAGTCACTTTGTAACTTTAAAATATTTTTCGCTGTTTTATCTCTTGTGGATATTTCAGTCTGAATGAATGAGTTTAAACAATAAGGTGGTTGTTGCCAAAACCCGACAGTTAAAATAAAATGTAACTTTTTTTTTGAAGTTGTCAAAAAATAAATAAAACTGTAAATTAAATGAGACCATGGGATTTAAAGCTGTAACAAGCACGACAATATAGCAGAAACTTTAGGTGTGTAAAAAAAAAAAAAAAAAATTCAGGCTTACTTTGAGTATTTATGGACTGGCTCCCTTTTGAAACAGTGGGGAAAAAAATAAAAAATTCTTTTTCCTCTGCACAGACTTGTAAATGTGCAGCCAGGCGGGTTTTCCTTTCAAATAGCGGCGACGGTATGGATTGCATATATTCCACATTTTATTGCAAAATTCTTTGTCTTGATTAGAACTGCGTTCACAGTTTAACAGTCTTATCAAATGTCAAGTGAACAGAAACTAACACAAACAATAATAAGGCCTTATATAAATACACAAAATCAGAAGCGCGCTCACACACGTGCACGCGTACACACTCACACACACACACACACACACACACACACGCGCAAAGTGAAGTATTACTGCGGGGTAACAAAGCTGATGTATCACTTGGTACATTCGATCAAATGAGATTTGATACATGCTGTGAAGATGATGAACTCCAACAACAGCGATGATAATAATAATAATAATTAATAATAATGAAAAGAAAAAAAAGTGGCACATGCATGTTTGGGACTTGTTGATGAGAAATCATTTGAACCAGGCCGGAGAGTTAATTAAAAGATAATAATAATAATAATAATAATAATAATAATAATATAATAAACTGATCGCAGATGATTGTTGCCTGTAGTGTCCAAGAACAAACCCACTCAGTCTCCGTCAAACAGGCCAAAATATTTGGCAGAGTTGGAGAAGTAGATGTAAGGCGCGGCGTTCGCGGTCGGATACACGAGAGGGTAAGGCATGGGTAACAAACATCCGCCCAGCAGGCTGCTGTCTTTGTAAAAACTCGGTAGTTGCGAGTTCTTCCCCACCTCGGCGAAGTGTTCCGCGGCCAGCGGGCCCTCCATGTCCGTGGACAGCTGTCTTTTGAGCTTGTTGCGGCGGTTCTGGAACCAGATCTTCACCTGGGTCTCCGTTAGCTGCAGCGAGCTGGCGAGGCACGCCCTCTCCGAGCTGCTCAGGTAGCGCTTCATGTCGAAGGTGGCCTCCAGTTGGAAGATCTGCCTCTTGGAGAAGATGGTGCGGGTCTTCTTCTTGACCGCGGCTTTGGTGTCGGCGGCGGACTGCTGCTGCTGCGGCTCGGGGCCGTGCGCGCTTTGCGCCTCCGGAGAGGAGGCAGCGGTGAGCGGCGCGGCGCTCTCCCCGCGCTCCGCCGAATGGACTACGGGCTTCACTGTGCAGAGAGGTGACGAAATACCCTTTAGACCTTGTCAGATTAAATAAACGTGCGCTTTCATGCTTTAATGCATAATTCTGTTGCTGAAAAAGCCTGCTCGTTATTTTATTTATTAAAAGTAGAGAAACGTGGGAGTCACCTGTCTCATCTGACTCGCTGCCATCCTTCTTCGGGACGTCCCATGCCTCCTCGCATCTCCTCTGAACATTACTCCTACTCCCAGTGTCCCTCGGCTCCTTTAAGGCGTCCAAACGCGCGTCGTCTTGCCGCTGCTTCAGGTTTAAGATGCTGTCTATAGTGAATGTGAAACATGCGCTCCGACTCGGCCCGTCCTCTTTGCTCATATTCTCGGGCATCTCATGCGCTCCTGCTGGGTACCACACTCGGACTCTCCGAGCCGCATCGCTCCCCTTCCACCGCTGAGACTGGCACGCGCAGGAGCCGGTGATCCCGGAAGGGTGCGGGATCAGCGGCTTCTGATTGGTGGAGTTGAGGGAGCAGACGAGAGGCGGGATCAGCGTTCACGTCGGGTCGCCATATTGTAGCCTAAAACTTTCGTTTTTTCTTCAGCCATGAAAATAATTGTTGTTTTCTGTCGAATAATGCAAATGAAACTCAGATTCCATTGAACTCAGAGCTCAGTTTGGGTAATTAAAGGCTCCATTGACATTCAAATGTGTGTTTCAACATTTTTAAAACTCAAACTGAAATTTTGACTGGATTTTTTTTCGGATAATTTAAAAATGAGTTCAGGGCGTCAAGGTGTTCTGTTTCTTTAAGAACCGTGCAGATCTGAACTCTGAACTCCTTCATCTGGATTTCAGCTCAGTTTATGCTCATGTTGGTACATGCACACTCATCCAAAACTCAAGGAAGCTGTTGTGCATCTTGGTGCATACATTTTATTCACTTCTGTGACTCAAAAAGTGTACAAAGGTCTGTATGAAAATTCTCTTAAATAACAAAATACATAATAATAGGTGTGAGTCATGATTACAATTATTGTTGTGATTCCAATAGCATGAAAACTCACAAATTATAAAATGTGTTTTTGTAACTGATTGATTTATAGTGATTACATAGTAAACATTTGGGAGATTATGTTGGAAGGTTTGTGTGACTTAAACTAGCCTCCCAATACACTATGAAAAATAATTTCCCAGTTTATTTATTTTTGCTTTAATTGTGAAAGCAGAACAACTACAAAATTGCCGTTTTGAAATGATGATAGCATTTAATAAGGAAACAGTAACTGTTCCTAAAAAGGCAATAAAATATCTTTCATTGTGTTTTAGTTCACATTTTTCACAGAATTGTTAGTAATAAGCCATAATTGTTTTTTTTAAGCACAAACAACCTGTTTATGATCATGCCATCTCAAATAGGTTCAAGTTGTAACTTGGGACCGAGTCCAGACTTGGATTCACTACAAAACTTTCACTTTTTCTTTTTTCTTAGACAGTCAGAGGTGAGATTGATGGTGTGCTCTGGATCATTGTCCTCTTTCATGTCCCTTGTTTTAGGTCCCGATAGCTCTAGTCATGATTTTCCAGTAAGTTTGGATGAATTGTTGATGTGCCTATGGAGTATTTCTGATCGACTGGCTGCTCTTTGTTCATTTGTGGATTGTGTCAATGTGGTTCACTGTAGCTCCAAACCCATTAAAATCACTTTGAAAACCTTCCCAGACTGACAAATATAAATGACTTTTCTGCTAAAATGTCCTTGAATTTCTTCAGATCTGGCAACAAACTGCTGCTTTTTGAGATGCTCTAGCCTAAATAAAGTATTCAATCAAGCATATGTGGCTAAAATAGAAATCAGCTTCCACAACCATTGTTCATCATAGTTGATTTATGATTTAAAGTGGACCATTACTATTTTCCCAGGTTGATCTGAGTAAGTTTTGACCATTTTAATAAATGAAACCATCATTGAAAAAGTCCATAATGTATTTTCATCAGGTTATATAAAAAAACATCATGATCTGAAGTGTGAATGTAGCGACTTTCCACATTACAGTATTCACCAGCCATCTTAGATAATTATCAGAGTGCTGCACATCTACAATATAAATCTTTTTCCTAAAGTTCTTCTATCGGATTAAGATCTTAAGACTGTGAAAGCCATAGTAATACGGTGAGTTTATTATAATCTTGAAGAAGCCAGTTTGAGATTAAGTTTGAGAAGGAGGCACAATCCAGCTGGGAGTTGCACTAGAAGATGTCTGTGGTAATACTGACCATAAAAGAAAAATAATCCCTGTTCACCAGAGATTATTCCAGTTAAATATATATTTATCTTATAGTTCAGATGATCCAAAAATTCCAGATTCCTTACAAAAATGGAGAATATCGATATTCAACAGCTTTATAAATTTACTTTAGTCCTGGTCATCTGCTTACACGGTTCTCAACACCGAGTAAGCCTTAACAGGACACAAAAATATCCAACAGAAAACTCAGCTGAGGTGTAAATGACAGAATTGTTTTTTGTGCCACTCGTGCCGCCCCATGACGGAATGCTGCCCTGGGCTGAGAACCAGACTCCTTTCGCCTTTTTCCAAGAGGAATAGTTAAAAAAAAAAAATCAGGGCATCTAAATTAGTGTTAGAATTGCTAATAGCGTCTCTTTACTTCCAAAGCTCCTTACATCATACCAGTCCTGTCACCGGTGGTGACATAAACATCAATGGGTGGGTGAGATGTCCAGTCAGTGGACAGGTGGGATCTGAGACCCCAATAACTGGCGGCGACACCTGAGGCAGGCCGCCCAGAGTCAGAGGCGTGACAATGTTCTCTCGGTACACCACAGGAACTCTGATGACCCTGTGGGCGGCGTAAGGTACGACGGCTCCACCGCTTTCTATGTCGGCGGTGATCTGGCGTTTCCATTTGTTTCTGCGGTTTTGAAACCAGATCTTGACCTGCGTTTCCGTGAGCTGCAGCGAGGAGGCCAGCCCGGCTCGCTCTGTGCTGCTCAGGTAGCGCTTTAGGTCGAAGGTGGACTCCAGCTGGAAGACCTGGGTACGGCTGAACACGGTGCGCGTCTTCTTCTTCCGCAGCATTTTGACTTCACCTGCGAGCAAAAAGAGATTTTGTTTGTTTCTCACAGTTGTTTTTTTTTTTTTGAGAGAACCAGTATATCAGTCTGGAATATCAGATAGATACATCACAGCCGTTTGGACCTGGAGACTTTATGCACCAGGTTCAATCAGACTTTTAAAAGTAAGAAAAGATGCTTCAGCAATCTTGAAAAAGTTTAACAAAATTGCTAAAAAGAAGACAATTTTTAAGTTTTTGAAGCATCAGAAAATCATTTTCGTAAGTTATAACAAATCCGCTCTTGTACAAACTGTAAAATACAATTCTTTCTTAAAAATTGTTCACATTGTGGTTATAACTTACTTGTATCACAGCTATCCTCCCTGAGGATGCAGGGAGACTGCACAGTTTCTTCCTCTTTGTCATTTGTTAAACTATCGTCTCTCTTCTCCTCTGATTCGTCGCTCTCCTCCGCTGAGTCTGGTAAAACTTGGTAATCCCCTCGTCTCTGTGTTGCATGGACCCCCCATTTATCTGTGATGCTGGACCCATAAGTATCTGTGGAGAAAACAACATTTTCACCTGAGAAAAACACGGGTCAATTATTAGAGCAGACACACAATAACAAAAAAAAATCTGGTAGCTTTATCTATTAAAAATAATCTACATCTAGTTTAAAAATGTAATGTCCCATGAAGGTCAGATTCTTAAAACTTGTCTATTTTTATTTTGATAGCAGATCCTACCTGAACATGTTGATTATAATTTAACTCACCTCTCGTTTCAGGCAGTTGTTGGTCAAATAGTCATAAGATTTGCGATTGATAAAAATGTCCTCTTTGGAGCAAATTCTGAAGTTCGTATCCCATTTTAGCAATGTAGCTAATGCTAAAGTTGAAGTAGATCCAAAGCTCAGTTACTAACTTTGAGACAGCTGTTGTTATTTTGTACAAGTAAAACTTATAAAAACTGAACCATTTTTCTTGAGTGAGTAAAGTTCAGAATTTAAAAATAGCTGGAGTTCTTAGAAAGTAGAAATTAAACTAATTTATTTACAAGCCTTTTAGGCCTTAGTGTTTGTACATTTAGCTATTTGTCCTCAGAAACAATCAATCATTGTTTAGGTTTTATGTTCTCCTTGCCAATTGGCCTAAATGGAAGCGACTAATTGGAGAGGTGGGTTGTTTATTCGTGGAGAAGCCTTCAGAAAAGGGTTATCCAGGTCATGTGTTACAAACTATGCTCTAAACATTATAAAGGAGAGGTGATGGGTAATTTCATTATCATAAATGTTGTCTAAATTGGACAATTCCCACTGTTGCCGTCTCCATGATTGTCACAAATGAAAACAATAAGCTCTTCTATCTAGGACACTTAACCTTTTTTAAACTGATTTAAAAAAAAAAAAAATTGATGTAAAAAAAACGACTGGAATTTTAAAACGTTACTTGTTAATTCAAACTTTTTAAAGACATCTATATTCCTTTTGGTTGTTCTATATTAAAAAAAGACCAAAATAATAACGAGTATGTGATGACGGCATTAAAATTGAGAGAAATGGTAATAAGCTGTCTATTATCCATCCATTACCTAAAACACTTATACTTGCTTGGTCGTGAGGGGGACTTGTCTCCGTCTCCAGCAGCCATTGGGCAAGAGGCTGCTTGCCCAATGGCTGCAAAAGGTTCAGTAATAAACCTTTTTAATTTATTATGAGGAAGTGACAAGTGTACCATTTTAATAGCAAAAATTTCCCAGTTATATGCACTATAGTTAGTGTATATGCACTAACTATATCATCTTAAACTCAGAGTTAAGAAGGTTAGTTTGGAAGTGACTTTAGCATTAGCGCTATCAATAAACTAGCTTAATACAAACCTACTTTTTAAGCCTATATAGAAGGTTTCTCGATCACAACAAGTCTTATGATAGGTTTTACATTTTTCTGAGTTGATATATTCACTCATTACCAAATTTGGAATACTTTATTTACTTTAGAGGGGAAATTAGTTATTTTCAGATTAGCCCAGTTAAACTGTAAATCTGAAACCTTGAAGAAAAAAAAAAGAGAATAACAGAAGAATAGAAACTGTGGGACGGGAGAAGTGGAGGCACCTGCCACTCTTGTAAATCTTTGTATTAACATTAATTTAACGGCACAGATGGTAACACTTTATTTACCAGGTGCAATATTTACCTTGACAAAACTTAATAAATGCCCACTCACTCCAGGCCACGCCTCCCTCTGTTTAGCCACAATGTTATAAAACTGATGAAATTCTGTTTTCTCATGTGTGCTGGCTCCTAGGAGGCACCCCAACCTGTCACCCCTCTGAAAACCTTCTGGAGGCGCCTCTGCTGTTCAGTAGCTATAGCTGACTGAACTGACATCTTCTGCTAAAAACAACAAACTAAACGTGGAGGTAAGGCGTGTTAACAACATAAAAGTAGCTGATTTATTCGAACTGGCTACTACAAAATTTTAAGTAATTTTAATGGATAGAATTTAATATCCTCCAAAAGTCATTTTTATAGTGCAGCTGTTTCGAGCCAGCAAAGAAAGGCGCAAGATGGGAACTCACCTCCAGTTTTTTGAAGCGGCCGTCCCGTTTCCAGCGCCCTGCTGACCACCGGGAAGGGCGCAGCCCCCCAAACTTTGAACCCGGAGGTCTCCACGCTCTCTCCGGCCGAGGAATCCGCGCCGGATGTCCGCAGCAGATTCTCGATGTAAAAAGACGGAGCACCGAGTTGGGATCTCGGCGCCTTATCGTCTAACATTACGACTTTTGCGCTTATGGAGCCAGCTGGTTTTTGCACCTTTAAAAAAAAAAAATAATAAAAAAATAAAAAAAATCCCGTGGATGAGAATATTATAAAATCCTTTCTGGGAGAAACATCAGTACTTTCTGCTCGATGTAAATCATCGCGACGCGCTCCAAGAGGTCCCGTTGTTGGAGATCCAGGCGCAAAACTCGCGTTGGGGTTGATCTGAGGACAGAAAGGCAGAGGTATTAACTACTCCAAAAGAGAGAGAGGGAGAGGGTGAAAAAGCTCCACAGCGTTGTTTCCTCGTAGCTTATCTCGCAGGCTGTGTGATAGTCCGCCGTCAGGGACAGTAGAGAAACTGGATTTAGGTCAATTAGGAGGAAAGCCACGCAGAGATGCGGTGATGTCCTCAGGGCTGGAGATGGAGAGAGCGTCCTGAGGAATGGCACAGTACCGCCTATTGGTTACATCTGTGCATGCACCCCTTCATTTCATAGTGTTTCTGAAACTCATATTCAGAATAGATTTAAGACGATCGGAAAAAGGGAAGCTTGTTTTTGTTCCAATGGTAATTTTCCACATCTCCTTTGTTGTGTTTTTTTCCCTCTCAGAAAACGTAATTGCACTCAACATGAGACGGCAGGAAAAATTGTCAAAGCAGCCGAGGGCCCAGAAAAGCTTTTATTGATCAGTTCTGGAGACAATTTCGATATTTGGTTGACAATAAAGCTGCTAATCCGAAAACCTCTATTTTAAAATTTCACATATTTTATGTTGAACTTCCATTTTGAGTGTTGTAAGTATTTTTCCTCAGACAGGAAAAAACAATTAAACATCACATATGTGTGTGACCTGTTTGTTTGCTGCTTTAACATAAGGATTGCACTTAAAATGATATGAAACGCATTATGTAGGTTAGATTTAGATTTAGATTTAGATTTATTTGAACATGATACATATGTAAAATAAAATAGTACACAACAGCAAGAAGTGCACAAAAAAGAAGAACACAAAAACAGAGAAAATACAGATATATATATATTTTTTGTTTCAGTTAAGATATCATGCTCAAAAAGGGGTAGGAAGAAGTGAAAACTTATAGACTCCTACCCCCTAGACACTTGAAACTTTAAAGTCCTACTGTCATTAAAAAAAA
>CAEFZY010046311.1:0-91876 GCA_903066815.1 Brachyrhaphis roseni
GAACCCCCGCGGTGGCTGATAGGCCGGAGCGGCGCTTGGCTGCGAGGGCCGCACGACGCTGCTCCGCAGCTTTAATTTACATTATTTTTTATTTTTTTATTTCAAATCGTCCTTACAGTTGTGACGAATAACCCCAACACACCCATCCAACATACAGTAACTAACCTCCCCCAGTAAAGTCTAAAGTGCTCCTGCAGACAGAAGAAAATATGGAGCTTTATTCTGTCCCTCTGCTCTGGGTCGGACAGCCTCCCTCACTGTGACTTAAAGAAATAGTACCTAAGGAAGACGCGTCAACCTGCAGATACCCGGGGCTGTCGTCTCTATCAAACTGCCCCAGGGTAGCTGCAGCTACTATCCAGCAGCTTGCCATCACCAGCTTGTGAATGTGTGTGTGAATGACTGAATGTAGTGTGAAGCGTTTTCTGGACTTGATAAAGTGCTATATAAGTGCAGGCCATTTAACATTTTACCATTTACCTATAACTACAGCTGGACCTCACTCATGTCTGTGTTCTCTGATCTGAAGGCACTAACAAACTAAGCAGTTTATGTCAAAGATGTGTTGTGTATCTTTACTGGTGTAAGTAATTACTAAGACAGGTCAGATAAGTAATGTGGGGAGAATGACAAATGATAATGCGATGCGTTGTTTAGTAACTTGCGTTAGATTGATTACTACCAGGCGCGTCCTCCCTGCTGCAACTGTGAACAGGATCTGTGGCTAGAGGTGAGCGGTCATGGATGAAATGAAAATACCGCTGTAGAACCTCAACTGATAAAGGGAGGTTGGGCCCAGGGCATTTGAAGTGCAAATCTAAACATGTCGCACACTAAGAATCAGAACAATTTGGGCCATAGAAAGCCACAAGTGCCACAATTCAATAATTTAAAAAGTCTAAGAATTGATAATTATAAATGTGAATTTTGTTATGACACTTGAGGTGCATTCAACAAATTAACTATATCTATATAAATATATATATATATTTACGTTTAGTAAATATTTCATGTATATGTTTTGCCTCATGGTTATGTGATACAGCACTTTATCAATTTATTTTATCTCCACATTTCAGGAGACTACAGTTTCTGTGCAGATTAACTAGAAACAAAAAAATTATATTTTTTAAAATGACAATTATATGTATGATATATACATTTGAAAACCAAAATATAGAGTAGAAATGAGGGGGAGAATATCAATCAAGTTTTAAATGTTAAATATTGATTAACTTTCGACTAGTCAAAGAATGCCATGGGCTTAGATGAGCCACCCGTCCTTTTGTACAGGGGCGGGGCTTGTGTCTAAGCAAAGCGGCCTGGCTCAAGCATAGACTTTTAAATGTAAATATCATTGGGATGAAAGTGTTCATTGGCTCTACATTCCATAAAAATATATTTGTTTCTTTGCTTCAGCGTTGTTCCATTATTTACACTGACACTGCAGTGAACTTAAAAGAACTATAAATACCAATAAGAAATGCACTATGGGGCTAAATAACATGAGCACGCTTTAATGGCTTGCTTTACTGAACTGTATAGTTCTGCACTGTAACTATACAGTTATCGGTAAAAAGAAAAAAAAAAGTGTATTGTTTGAATAATGACAAGTTTAAGTACCTCATGTACATCAATGTAGCCCTGCTTTGTTTTTCTCAGAGCTTTGCTCATCTCCAGCTGTCTATAAGAATTTTTTATTGTTAATTTTCCATGTTCTTTTCTTTTTTTTAAATACCCAGAGTTAAAACTCAATTGATGTTTTTTAAATTTAGTTTACAGAAATGTCATTGGGAATTACTGGTTTTCTAAGAAACCATTTGTTCCTGGATCATGGGTTTATGTAAGCATCTAAATGTCGACATTAATATGACAATATTTGAACAAAAAGCTCATTAAGATTCTTACGAAGTTGTATGTTTTTACTCCTACAATCTATTATTGTAGGAAGAAAGAGAGAGAAAGTAAGAGGTGGGAGGCATTGCATTTACAACGTGAGGCAGCAATAGGATTTGACAATAACACCTTTTTGTTTATTGCTTTATTATAAAGAACATGAAATTTCATGTTGAGGTTTTTCATTTCGTATATCATACTTATATGTTGACGGTCAACATCTCCCACTCTTTCTTGCTGAAAACATAATTAAAATGTATCCTTGGTTTAATATATCATTTATTTGATCCACACACAAGATTATCCTTTTTTTCATCCATTGCAATAGTCCACTGATGACAGGATGAGGCTCAGGCTAGGTCAGAAACCAATTTCCCATTAGGAATATAGAAACTTGTCGATTTTAGAAAATAATTTAGTTTTTCTTTTTTTTTTACTGAATGATTTTGGAAGAGTTATTTAAGGATGGCAAAAGATTTATTCTCTTTTACATTTAAACATTAAATTAGGGGTCAGCCTGTGCTGGACGATGATGAGTTCAAGTGTCTTGTTTATGAGTAATATGAAAGCAGAGAAAAATGGATGGAAAGATTGGAGCCTCTTCTTTTGTACTGCAGATACCCCGGTGTCCTGCTTGGTTGGTGAAAAACTGTTGAGTGAAAAAAAGTTGACTTACATTTTAGTCCATATTCATACCCAAACTTAAAGTTATGAGATGTAGTTGACTACAGCATATTTATTTTATTCTAGAAATATATTTATCCTGAGGTCCTTAAAATGAGGGAAAAGTTTTTCTTTCAATTTCTTTGGACTAATGACACTTATTGGTTTCTGAATATTATTTGATACAGTTTTAGCAACCCAGAACAGGGATTAGAATTTGGAACCCAGAAAAACTACCTTAGCAATTACTTTTTAGACTCCTATTTTCCCAACCCAGAAAAGGAATTAGACCAGAGGATACTTAGTTATACTTATCTACCAACCCTGAATAGGAGTATCCAGAGAATACTCAATTATACTTATATAGCAACCCAGAAGTCCAGAGAATACTAACCTCCTTACACTTATTTAGCAACCCAGAACAGGGATTAAAACTTGGAATCCAGAAAACTATATTAGCAACTGCTTTTTAGACTCCTATTCTTCCAAACCAGAAAAAGAATTACACCAGAGGATACTTACTTATACTTATCTACCAACCCTGAATAGGAGTATCTAGCTTATTTACTTTGAATCAAAGTAAATAAGTTAGTATTAGTTTTTTGTTCTTTTGCTCTTTCCTTTGGTTTGTTAATTTGTTTGTGTTTCCTTTTAATTCATGTAAAGCACTTTGCATTACCTTGTTGCTAAAAATGTGCAAATAAATAAAATTACCTTTACCTTACCTTAATGGCTAAGCAAGAAAAAAGAAAAAAAAAATAATGTGGAAAATTTGTATGTCACTGCAATTAAAGCTATAGTTGCATCTTCTGGATAATTTACTCATTCAGTTTTCAGTGAAGGGTTGTATTCAATAACTGCTCAGTATGGGGGGAGTCTCATATTGTGTGAGATGTTAAGAGCACTTTACATCTACCTCACTGTTACTGTGCTGCTTTGCTGTTGACAGGTACAAGGCTAAATACAAGTCACAGCTGGAGACTTATAGAAAGCTCTGTAAGAGGATTTTGCTATACAATGTCTTTATAATAAAATTTGAGAAGTGGCTGACAATCTAATAGCCTTAAAATAGAATGGCTTGGTGGTTTTACTGGAATAAATATGAACCTTTTTGGAGTGGACCAGGAGGGAGTCCTGACTTGAGTCTAATAATCTCTGGAGGGAGCAAACGAATAAAGTGATAGCAACCAGACCTTCCAACTTCAAACTTGGAGCTTATTACCAAAGATAAATTGCAAAAATATCAGCAAAATATCAGCTCCTACAAAGCTAGTCATTTGTAGGAGTCATTTGATTGGTGGTAGGCCAATAAATACTTTTTTTTTCACCCATTATTTAAAAAAAATAAAATAAAATGTATTCAATGAAATGCAAATGGCTAAAACAGATAGCTAAAGGAGGCCCACAAAATGTTTTGAGTGCTGTCAAACTGTTGTGAGGGAAACATGGACTATGGCAAGAAAAACACAGCTAATCCATAGCTTGGCAATTCTGGTCACAGACTGGAGCAAAAATTAAAACTAAATGAATGCTGCCAGGATATTGTTATTTTCTATAGGGTGATGTGGCTCTGTGGTGAATTACAGGTCAACATTTGATAGGCCTCCTTCCTCCTCATTGTAAAGGTAACCATCGATTTTTTTGTTTAATGAATTGTGCTTGAAGCTATTGCCTTAACTATTCAGATTTTATTTTTATCCATGTTTCTTTTATTAGTATTCAGAGACTTAAAGTTTAGTTAGAATTCATAAGTTCAAAGACTAAAGAGCTTAAGTACAAAGAAAACACTTTCAAAGTGAAATCAACATTAAACTCCATTCAGTCAGATGCTGTTTTCACACCATCCTATATGTTCCACCCAAGACAGGCCTCTCCTACATCCCATGCAATTATCTTGTCAGTTGTCTTGTTGCCTTTTTCGTTCAACTGTCAGGAATCTATATTACTGCCACACAGCAGATTTTAAATTTGACAGCAGCTCAGTATTAGTTTCACCTCAGTCGGTGCTGTCTCCTGCAGGTTTGCTCTGCCGAGCTCACAGCAAACATGTTGACCAAGACTGGAGAATTGTAGCATGTCAGTCTAACACAATAACTCTGCCTCATCGGTTAAAAGAACGGATAAATTAAAGAACAAACTCAAACCATTAATTTTGGATTGCATCCGATCAGCAACAACTAAGGTTCTTAAATTGGTAAATCTAACAAAATTAACACTATCTGAGTGTAAGGAGTAATTTATCTTAAATGTGATGCCGATAACGTAGTAAGTCTCTTGGGGAGAGGCAGCGCAGGCCTGAGACTTTTCCCTGACTAGAACATCAGGATACAAGAGGAACACTTTGTGAACTAACAAGGACAGCAATACCTGAGTGCTCAGGTGGTTTTCATTTCTGAATGGTATTGACAGTAGTTATTCTCTGAATCAAAGGCTTTCTGCACAGAGTTTTACAATGGACCATTATGAATAGATAACATACTGACAAAGGCTTCAATATCTCTCCGGAGATGAAATCTGCTTTCAGATGGAACACCATATTTTCCTATAGCCACTTTTTGGGTCCATACAGTTCTCACTCTCTGGATAAGAGTGTTGTGTTTTTGCTGAAGAGACATGAACCTCCCCCATTACAGATGAACTAGATCAGAAGAAAGGTAGTTGTCACTGTTTTCAAAAGGAGTCCATTACTCTCCTTTTTTGACCATATCACTATGCTATTTTGTTTGCTTATGCAAATCACCAATAATTTTTGCATTAAAAGTTATATGCAGCTGCAGTGATTCCTGCATTCAGTAGAATCTCCACATAGTCGGAAACTGCAAAACAGCAGATGGCCAGAGAACTAATATATTGATTCTGGAGGCTTGGACCTAATATTTTCACACTTTTTGTGCACATGAGCATAAAAAAATACATGAAAGCCTGTCTAGTTTTAGGAAGTGTTAAAGTGCAGAGTAGGAGGAGAAAAGGAAGAGTTCCAAAAATGTGAAACTTGACAGAAGACTTTTCTTTTCAAAACCAATCCTTTTATTTTATTTTTCACTTTACATAGAACATTTGTTTTCCCATGCTGTTTCCTTTCACTTGCAACTTATTTTACTATAGGCAATGTAAGGCCAACAGAGATGTACCATAGCTCCTTTGATAAAAGTCTGTGTAAAAAGTCAGTCTAAGACTTGAAATCTTACCATTTTTTTTATTTGGATGTTCCAACTCTCACATTTTAAAACTATTATGTTTCTACTGAAGATGCTCAAGAGTTGTAACAGTATTGTATAAATGCAGGGGTAGTTTGTTGGTTGGCTAGATGGATGAATGGATGATGAATGCTTTAAGGTGTTTTTCACTTTGCTGTTTTATTGATTCCGAATCTACCTTCCTACTTTTGAGTGCATAGAATCTAAATGGCCATATTTAAGAACCAGGGAGGCTTTTATCACCCAATTTGATGTAACATTTCATTTAACGTCAAAGTGAACTTAAAAAAGTGTAATAAGCATTTCACTTCTGAGTTATGTCAAATGTCAGCACCATCTCAAACTGTAAATGGGACTAAGTTGCAATTGCACTGCAGGGTTTTGAATTCATTTTCATTTGACATCATATTTCTGTGAAAGCCCAGTATGCTGAGCTTACATAAGATGCAAGAGCCAGCATCTATTCACAAGTCCTTCTAGCAAGTATTGAGTGTTTTAGATGTTGTAAGGGAAGAAAAGGAAGGCTGGGGTGTTTTGTGCAGATCAAAAATATGCAGTTATGAAGAATAACTCTGAATAATAAAAATGTTTCACTTTTTTCTATAAAGGGATCAGTGTACAAACAGCCGTAAGTGACAGATATAGTCTGTATATAATGACTCGCATCCTATTTTTCTTTTGTGTTAGGCTCTTTTTGTTTATCTTGAGCTCTTTCACTGACGATTGGTGTGATACTGAAGGCCAACAAAGAACAACTATCCTTGGTGTCGGAGGCAGGCAGAGCTGAATTGGAAACCATGGAAACACAGCGCTTGCCTCTCTAATCCCTCGGCCCTGCCAGACAGTAGACAAATACCTGCGCATAGCCCGTCCTATTCAACACCTGCATGAAAGAAAAGCCTTCCCAGGCTAAACAATATGAAAATACACCAGAGAGGAAGTGTTTTTCGATAAGACTGTATCTACATATCGCAGATAACAGCTCTAGCTGTTGTTCTGGTCGTTCTACAAAAAAAATTTAATAGAATAAGAAATGCATCCACAGTTTAGGAACACATTAATTTTTAAAATAAAGGTAATAAAAAAGAAAGCATTCAGCAGTCTTCTTTTTAAATATTTAAAAAGAAGGTCATGGACCATGTACCATAATTAATTAGATGTTAATTCAATAGTATGATCACCAAAAATCTAATTGTTTCATTCTTGACACTCTACTACAGTATTCTGATATCTGATATATTTCTTGGTCCTTCCAGGTGGAAGAGAAGATAAATTGGTACACATCCAGAGTTCTTATGCAGCCTTTGGTTTGTCCAAACCAAGAAAGAAAAGTTTAGAACAAAGTTTCAACATTGGTAGAAATAAGTGTTGGAACTTAAGCTCATTCCTCTCAGCTTCCTTTTGTTTTAGTAGAGTTTACATTTGTGAAGTTGCTCCATTCTCCTCCTTAAGTAACATATAAAATTTACACATTATCTCATTAGTTTGTAGAAGTAAACACCTGTTTTCACTTGAAGCGACAATTTTTGTTAGCACGTTCTACCCATCATCAACGGGCACTGGGGAGGCAGCTCAGCAATAAACCAAACGTTATTTATTTAAGTATCTTCTCTTTTAAAACTAAAACTGCTAATAACTGACAAGACTGGGTAAAACAATAATAAGTTTATCCAGTCCGGTCACAATTAACTTTGATATTGTTCTGTGATCAGTGGACCTGAGACTCATTTTAATATCAAAGAAACTACAGATGTCTGCATGAGTTGATGCCCTTCAACTTTTTAAAATTTTATTATTCAGAATGGATAGTGGATAATGTGATGGACTGTGTAATTATGCCTGTTAATAATTACAGCAAAAATAGTGCTGTTAAAAATCTAATTAAAATTCAAATGGAAAAAAGGTGAGACGCATTACATCACTTTACATTGTCTTTGTGACCCTCTGTGTCCCTAAACAATCCATTCATAGAAAATTATTATCACAACAACATAACAAAACAATGTGGCACTTATAATTACAAAACTACTTAAAAGGGGATCTGAGAAAAAAACTTAAATCACTGTTTTAATGAGTTTGTATCTCACCTAATTGTCTCTTTCTCTGGCAAACATTCATAAAGTCTATATAATGTTATAAAGCACCTAAAATTTTAAAAAACATGGTACAGAAAACAGAGGTCAGCCATTTGAAATCAGATGTTGCTGGTCCTACTCACTATTACATCAACAACAAAATAAAATGTTAGCTTCGTACCAAAAAGTAATGTGCTTGCACAAATCCAATCCATTATAACAGGAAATTGTGAACCTTCAACAAGCCTGTCTAGTGTCAGAACTGTACGTGGCACGCATTCTCTTACAATCTGAGACAAACTCTGTAAACAGTGTGAGCCATCTGCTGTCAGACCTAGTATGCAACTTGTAGCATCTGCTGCCAAAAACCTCTTCATGGATGACCTGAAGCTTAACCTCTGCTTGGCCATGACCCCTCCACTGCCACGCAGGACCAAACTGCAAGCACCTCCATGTACACACAGTCAACTCAGTGCATGATCTTTCTCAAATTGGTTTCAGTTTGTCTCTCTGGCAACAGTGGCATGTGTGAGTTAGTTTATTTATTTAGTTTAGTGTTTTTAATTGAAAATGACATCAAAGCAATACAGTGGTGTAGATTCTCTATCAACCAGGACACGGCAGTCCTATGTGCTTAAATTAAATGCAACTGGACTTTGTGTTGTAGCCTTATGTATTCTTGATGAGAGAAGAGGGAACCTGAAAGTAACTCTGACTTGAACCAACGTTTAATATTCCGCTTTCACTTTTGACATTGAAAACAAATGCAGCAGCTGATCAATTGCTTTTCAACTAAACAAAACTAGTTTTTGTTTCAACTAAACAAAACTAAAATAATCATCCAAATGTGAGTGGACTACATATTCAGCTGCTACTTACTACTATGCACAGCTTTCTTTTAGAATAATGCTCAATGTCTACTATTTTTTGCACTTCAAACAAGTCAAATTTTCAAAACAGGCGATATAAACACAATAAACCAGATTTCCTATAACCACTTTTTGGGTCCATATCTGTCAATATCTGTCACTTTACAGCTAGTCCTGTAAAGGAAATGTGACAAAAAGTGCACAAAAAAAAAATCTGCAATTCTTAGGATTGTTTTTAATATGGCGACAGAAAATAAAAACTAATTTGGCTTTCATTTTAACAAAGATTTATAGCTGTTGCAAGTTGAACAGACATTATTTACAGTATTTTGCCTGAAATGCTGACTCCACCATAAGAGAAGCAATAGAAGATGCTCCAAACATCCAGTATGCGCCATTGGCTTCAGATGCCAGGAAAGGCCTGAAAACCAAAAATGAAACAGTTGAAATTTTCAAGAACGGAAGTCTGTGCACTCTGGTTTTGATCCTGGTGTTGCAGAAGGAGACGGCAGAGGTGCAGAAGTTTTTTGTAAACCATCTTGGTCACAAGATGGTTTACAAGGGAAGCACATTCTCCACTAATGGAATGAATAAAATGATTTATTTAGTGTGTTCTTCCAGGATATTTGATATGCTTGGCTACATTTAGCCCATAGCCTCATCATAATGAAACAGCAAGCAGTCAGAGTTGCAGAGAGGTATCTTACTGGAAGACGAGAGAAAAACTGTGCCCGAGGCTCTGTTAAATGATGCTCCTCGTCCACAGTCACACCCTCATTTCTCTTCTTGTCAATACAATACTCGGTGGCAGAGAAGGGTGAAATATATCAAAATATATCTCTGTACAAATGACTTTCCTTAAAACAAATGTATCTAAAAGTGCTGAATATGCATCATATCAGATCATATCTACACAATACAAAGTCGTTTCAGATTTTGTGTTATACACTATTTCATCAGATTCCTTATTTGTATTTATCATTAGTTATTCAAAAATTATTTAAGAAAAAATATATAAATGAGGAAAAGTAACTTATTTTTCATGTCAGCCATGTCAATACCATGCAATTCTTTTTTGCTCAATGTAACACTTTTCTTTTTTATGAATACATAATGCTCCTTTAGGTTTTTCAAAAGGTTAGTTTTTTTATTTTGCTATTTAAAGGTGGACAGAATTATATCTGAAGATGACTCCTTTCCCCTCGACTCTTCTCGATAATACAGACAATTGAAGGAACGATTTTCAAACCTCTCAAAAGAAATAGAAAAGCTATAAAGGACTTCTTTAGTTTGTTTTTATGTTAGTCTATACTTTTAAGTATCCATACCAGCTTGGAAAAGCATACAGCTTTCCATAAGTGCCTCTTTGACACACTCCTTTTAATTGAGAAACAGTCAAAATGTTGCAGAAATCTAACCTTGGAGGAAGTTCTTGCCACCTTCTGTTTGCTAGTGAAGGTTTAATGAAGACTTCTTTTAGTATTTAGAAAATTTCACTTAAATTATCTATATTTGTTAAAAAGTTTCAAGTTTGAAAGTTCTACAGTGCTGTAGAGTGTCGTGCGCCACAGAAACCTGTGACTTGGTTCCCAGTTAGCACCGCTTATTATGGCATATTGATTTCTATGTCATCAATATGCCATATAAATCATGTTGATTGGATTAGGTCAAGAGAGTCAAATCTGAACCTTCCAAAGTAAAAGATTAGACTTCCTGTTTACAGGGGGTGGAGTTTGGGTCATGTCAGCCAATAACGATGCAAATGTCTTGAATGGTGACATTCACAAGGTTACACCATTGCGTCTCATAGCAAATGACTATTATTTGAGGCTTGGTGACTCAATGGATCAGAAAACTTTGAGCAACTTTTGATCCTTACATTGACTAAAGTGGCTTATTTTGAAGTCTATTAGTAAAGTGTTCTAGGAGGAACTCGTTCAGGACCAAAATGACAGACTTTCTTTGTAAAGCAGATGTGGCTCACCCTATTGCTAAGTGTGATGCTGTCATCTAGGGACTATGATTTGTTCCTCTTCTTTTTCTGTTTAATGGCAAAGCAAAACAAAAACCAAATTACTCCCCCAGTAATCAGATGATAGAAATTTGCTGATCATTGAGTCTTGACTGCATAAAGAAAAGTGTCATGAAAATGAAAGGGAAATGAAGTTAATTGCCACACAGTTTGATCACACCTTATTTACATCCTCATCATTATTTTGATTTGACGAGGATGTAAAATGACATAGCATTTTTGCTATGCTGGTCATTTTAATATGCCATCTATTATTAATAATAATTATGGCCCTGTGTGCACTTTTACAAGTTCTTTTTATTTATTTATTGACGACACCCCCATCGCATCTCTCGTTGGATCAACACACTCCTCCAGCACTATCAGCAGCTGGAGGATAGTGCTCCTCCAGCTGCAACATTATACCTATTGGGGAAAACATACACTACATTTGCTGTGCATTGTCCCCACATAATGACGATGATATAGTATAATCTGACTAAATATTAGATGCTTGATTAATATGGGTTATTCCTATGTTGTTGTACGGTGTTTTAAAATCTTGTTCAATGTGCCCCTTTTTAACTTTAAGCCCCTGCCCTCCAGACGGCCCTGCTACAAAGGATCTAGGCTCTCAGCTGGTGAGAAACCATTGATTCCTGGAGGCGTGAACTTTTAAATTCTAAACTAGCATAATTTATTTTTCTGTTGTGGTGCAAATATCAATGTGTCATCAATTACTCCGGATGTATTTTTTTATTATAATTTAAAATGTGGGAAACATTACAAGATACATTAAATAAATACCGGAGCTAGCTTTCTAGTTAAAAGCAGAAGACTGCAGCATCTACAAATTTTAATTGCCCTTCTATTTCAATCTAATTTAATGCTACTGAACATATGACGGCAAGCTTTAAAACTAGTTGAGGTAGCAGATGGCCTTTTCCACACTAAGCTGGATCTTTTGCAAAATGGAGATTTTTTTTTTACTCCTTTGTTTTAATCTCCAGTACACACAGAGACCGTTTGTTGGGCGGTGTTCACAAAGGCATTTTTAAAGAATATGTTTGTGGTGGCGTTTAGACTGGATTACCACAGGTTATTAGAGACGATGACTAAGAGACCCTTTTGCACATGCTCATTTTTTCTGTGCTAAAACCTACCAAAATAGTAAAGCCATTTATTCTTTACTATCACTCTCTCTGTTATGTTTTTTTTTTCAACTTCTAATGTAAGATGAAAACGTGAATGACTGTGTTATGTTTTCCCAAAGCAAAAGTGTTAAATTTCTGTGCTTTCTTTAAGCATGTTTGACCACTCAGGCTTGCTCATTGACTGAAAAAAAGGGCTGAATTGTGTCACTTGCAGTCCCAGCTCACTTGATCAGCTGTATAGGGAAAGATTGCAGTTGGTGCTGTTGCCTACAGAAACTGTAAGATGTCATGCCTGTTCATATTAAATATACACATATAAAAGAAAAGTCTGAATGTTGAAACCATTCATGAAGAAGATTATGGTAATTTAGATCTTTTCTAAGCAAATAATGTACGTTTTGCAAAGTACAGTGTATTTTCATGATTAGCTGAAAAACATCCCTGAGAGTCAGTCACAAAAATCCAATTTCCAGCAGTATGATCGGAAAATCTTGCTCACATTAATTCTCTTATGCTGCAGTGCCTGGCCAGCCTGAGTAGAAATGGTGCCTCAAGGTTCATAACAAAAAAATTTTGAAAAAAGAAATGCTTTTTCCGACCTCTAAATCCCTCTTGTGTTTAGCCCTGGCCAACATCACTGACCTTGTCTTGACATCAGCACCACAGGAAAAAGCACTCATTCAGTTCAAGGTCAAAGCCAAGAAATATTGGCAGCACTTGCAATGTCGACACTCTGGGTTTTTAGATGATCAACCAGTAACCTCAGGCTGTCACATGTTTCAGTATCCCTGTTTAGTTACATCTCTTACTCAGTATTTTTTTCCACATACTAAAAAATGATTAATTTTCTTGAAATGAACTGAGACAATCTACATTTAACTTATTTAAAAAACCATAATTTTAAAGATGTCCCTTGGGTAATTATTTATATACACGTCTAAACATGTGATGGTCTGATTATTACACTGCACTGCTCTAGAACAATGCTGTTTTTTTTTCTTTATGGTGAAAAGTTGTATTTAAGACAAATTATAAAAGGCAAATTAAACTGTGAAGTTAAAGTTATTTATTTAGTGTTGCATGTTAAGATAAAGACATTGCATATATATTCTAACATTGACTTGATTAGCCAAAGATGACCAGGGAATTTTCTTTTCTATATATGTTTCATATCTCTGAAAGACATTTATTTTAATGATGAAAAAATTTGAATATTTTTAATATCTCAAATCTTATACTAAGGCATATGTATTAGAACAGTCTCTGGAGCAGTTTGTTTTCCTCATATTGTGTATTCCTCACAATGGATAGAGAAATTCTGTTGGTTTTGTGTTTCAGAGTGTTCACCTTCATCCACTTATTAAATATTAACCAGCACAAACAACATTTCTGCTTGCATTTCCTGTGAGTTTCCTCCAGTTTCATCTGAATCTTTTTTTGCAATCTGGGTAGCATAATATATAATGTTGAACTTCCAGATCTGCTGCTTGTTATCTGCTTGGTCCATTTTTTATGTCACAGAAGTAATTAAGCCAAAAATAGTATGTGAAATATTCTGTCTTTTAGTGTAAGTGCTTTACAAAAATATTTAAAAGCTTTTGGGTTTTTGGTTTGATTAACAAATTGACAGAGCAATGTTAAATACATGATTTTTTTTTTCTGTCCACTTGTTAGTTTTCTCTTCCTTCCCCTGTATTTGCATACTGCCTTGTTCTCCTAATAAAACTGGGATGAGCTCTACCTGTTTATCCTCAGGGATCCTTCTGGCAATGCCTCATCAATAACTTGGCTTACTGGCAGTCTCTGCCTGCTGACTTAAATTCTTAATGAGCACAGCACATCACTAATGATGGTGTAAAGTCAATGTGGTGTTGCATATCACCTGTATCAGCAGATTTAACTAACTATACTTCAATATACTGTGTAGCAATTAAAAAGTATATAAAAGAAGTAAATTATTCATGGAAATAAAGACACTAATCAAGTGCAATGTGCAATATAGCCTAATGTTAACTAAATGTTTGCTTGTTTTTTTTTCCTGCATCGTCAGTGTTGTCAATATGATTATGGCCGTTCTGCGGTCAATGTCCACATGAATTGGCAAGAGGCAGTATTATACTGAAATATTTAAGAGATTATATTGCAGTTCTTACAGTAATGCATAACGAATAGGTTATCTTTCCAAGGTGATTATTTGGGATGCTAATATAGACTGTAATCAAGTTTACATCTCAAATCATAACGAGTTAAGGTAATTATCGCCTCAAAATTTCATATTTAAAAAAAAAAAGAATTTAAGTGCTTCCAGTGTGAAGCAGAGATGTTTAATGTTTTCTTTCTATGTTAATGTATAATTTTATACATGATGAATAAAGATAAACATATCAAAAATATATTACAAATTATGTAGGTAATGTAATGTTAATACAAATACAGTTTTCTGTAAAACCCTGGTTTGGGGAGTAAGCCAACTTTTCTAGCAGGTTAAGACTTATGGAGGGGTTGCAATTTTTTATTACTATCAACAAAAAATATTGACTTAGGTTTTTCGCTTTTTTTGTGTGAAACATAAGATAGTTGTATGAACATAAACAAACCAGTCAGTGTCTTCCAATGCTACTATTCTTAGATAAGTCTGTTATAATGCATTTTACAAGGATGCAAAACCAAAGGCTTTTCCCATTTTTTTAATAAATGCCACAAACCATAATGGAGTGGAGGAAATGTAGTATTTATTTGATATTTATTATATCCATTATCACTAATATTCATTATCAAATGTCCTGCTGGTTTTTAGGCAAGTCAGACAACTACGAAACCAGTCAGATCCCCTCAAAAACTGGTCTTTAAATGTACTTGTCCAGAAATCATTACAGTTATTGCAATAGATACACCCTGCTTTTGATAATAAACTTTTGTAATTCTTGTATAAGACTTACTTTAAAAATACTACATAACATGGCACTGACCCCTCTAAAAACAATTGTAAAACTGTGTTCTGAAAAGACAACGTGATCCTCCAGGTCGACCGCTAAGGGAGACGATACAGTTACAAGGAAAAACTCTACAAGGAGGAACTGGCGTTTTCTTTCAGGGCCATTAAGGAAGAAAGCTTGCTGTCAAATAGTTTGGAAACCTTGAAGGAGTTTTGTATTTTGCACCATGAAGCCAAAAAAAAGATCCTCAGTAAGAAAGCAGTGCTGTTAACATGAATAAATTGATCTTAGTTAACTCTAGACTTTATTTAATGCTCTGCATTTTAAAGAATTTAATGAGCAATGAGCATATAAGTAATTGTATATTTTAGCTGCTTCTGGGTTTATTAAGTATTTTAAAAATTTGCTTAATCTTTAATGGATTCATATTGCAATTATGGTGTATGTCTTTTGTTTCATCTGTTCTAAAACCTACAAATGCAAATTAGCCAGTGACTGAACATGGTGCTGTGAAGGAATCTTAAATATACCTCAGTTGTTGGTGTAAGTAAAAATATTCAAGTCAGTAGTTGCTGATTTTTCAGTAATCGCAACACAATACAGAAATATATGATCTGTTTGTATATTTTGGAAACTGGTATTATTTCCTAAATTTGAATTCCTCCACTGTTTTTAGTTTACAAATGTAATCTGCCTTTCCAAGACTGGAAAGACTTTTAGGAAATCAAATACACTGTACAAAACTGATGCCAACCTTTAAATGAGGCGTAATTACAGTTGTTGATGCAAGACTGGTGCTTGCCGTTTTTCTGTTCATTAGAATAAAAAACAGAATATACATCAATTTGACACAAACAGAAGTCCTGCAGTCTGGCATAATTAATCACACTGCGACACAATCTTCATCTAATGAGTTTCCCCCCATTGTAATAGTTTAGAAAAAAATACTTCAGAGTTCCAAACTCTTAGGAGGAAACTGACTTTTCTGTACAAATAATCACAAGACAATTACACCCAAACAGACCACCTGGAGTTTCCCTAATTTTGAAAAATGTCTCCTAGGCACACTGTTATCACTGCAGAGCAGACCAAGATAAAAATGATCAAGAACTAAACCCATCTGAAGATGTACCTTGGGATGACGATTTCAGCTGAACTAGAATGAAAATAAAATTGCTTTACGCACACCTGAAACTGAGCAAACAAAGTTCATTTGGACGAATCTGTTAATAATCCATCAATATGTTTGAGGAAGATATTGATGGATCACCATTGTATCAAGATAACCTCATATGTCTGTGTTTTATAGAGTTTTATTTAAGCACTTCAGAGTTTTAAAACCTTTTTTTAAGTTCCATGTGGCTTTCTTGGTCCACAGATTTCTTCCTGTAGCTGAAACTCCAGTGCTGAACTGTAAGCCAAGCTTATCCTTTCCAGCTTACATCCTGGAAATGACTAGAAAATGGCTATGAACTCAAAAACGGCATATACTATGCAAGTTTTTTTGTTGTTTTTTTTTTGTTGTTTTTTTTTGAGTGTGTAACATTATACTGATATACTATTTTTTCAGTGTTCTTAAACTTTTATGACCAGCAACAGCTCCAACTCCTTTTGTTAATCATAGGCTGGCGAGAATACTGTGGGCCAGTGAAAAAAACATTCCACTCACTTTCCATGAATCCAAACATCAATCATAATTTAGGCTGCCTTTCAGCTTATTGCAATAAGTATTCAGATGAGAAAGCAGAATACCTCTAAGTAGAGAAAATCTGCCTGATGATCCCATACATGAATTTATTACTGGCTTAAATTTGACCTCAAACATAATCATGGTCAGACAAAGACAGTGTTACAGAAAACTTTGAAGTTGCTTTTACATGGTCATTATACAAGTTTTTTGTTTTAAATATTAAGTGATATAAAAGTATTATGTATTCATTCTTTTGTTTTTATCTATTAATTTATTCCTGATGTGAATTTTATTTTTGAGGACACTTAGGACCTTCTCTGAAAACCGTGAAGGCCCTGACCGTTCCCCACTGATACAAGCCACATTCATGAAAGGAAAACAAATCATCATGTGATCATGTAGAATTAGAATACTGACTCCACATCAACTATTTTTTTCATCTGTCCCATCTATTTTTGAAGGATCAAGTATTTAACAGCTGAATTTGGTTTGCTGGACAGAAGAATGGACATGATAGACACATCTACGTACATACTGATGCCGTTGTACCAGTGTTATTGCAGGATGGTGTCCCAGTATGCTTTATTCTTCAGGGGACACAAATCAAGCTTCCATTGTAAGCTTGTCATTCATCACTGTGTGTTGGCAAAGCACTCCTTTCTCACAGTGGGCAGCTGGCAGTACCAGCACTGCTGTGTCAAAATAATGATGAGACAATGCAAGATTTTCTGTGCCATTAAGAATTCTTTTTGTAGTCTTTCAAAAATTCAGTGTAACAAAACAGAAATACCCATAAGAAAAGTCTTTTGAGGTGTTATTTATAATCCTTCCTTCGTATGTATTTTTCTGTTTGTCAAATTTCTGTTTTTAGGGCATATGAAAAAAAAAAACATTTTAAAAATTGCAGCGCAGGATAATTATTTTTTTCCCTATACAACAGAACAATAACAAAACTATCTGTAGTGCATTTTTCACAAGTGACTGAATGTCCTCAAAATGAAGTTTGGATTTGTAGTAACGTGTAGGATAACCAACCTATAATAACAAAGTGTATGAACAGACAATGCTATCAAAAAGGAGACATCTTGTAATGTAAGAAAATATTTAAAAAAAAACTGACCTGAAGAAATTGGAGCTGTGCTGTAGCGTAAAGGTCTTGAAGTTAGAAGATGGACGAGATGCTCATCCCCTGAAGCATCTGTAAAAATAAAACTTTTCCAAAATCATGCAGCCATAGTGGTGGAAAATGTGTATCCTGTTGGTGTGTATGAATACACAAGTTATTCCAAGTCTATTTGAAAGTGGACCAAAATGCCAATAAAACATCAAGAAATGTAAAGAATTGAACAGCTGTGAGAAAATTATTGCAATTAAGGGTTATTTTAATTAAACCATTACACCTGTTAAAATTACCTCATGGATTTCCCACAAAAGTTAGAAAAGGTATGACTGCAAACATTAAAAGCAATGTTCTGTTTACAATATATTTGTAAGCCCCATTTGCTTTTCGCGGGGGTTGAAGGCCAGATAATTATAATGGAATATACAATGTTCTTCTTTTTTCTAACTCACATGGGTATACACAAACACAAAAGAAAGACTGCACAAGATACTTCCTGATTCATGAAAATAATAAAATAGCTTCATTACAATACACTGCAGGAACTGGGATCAATACAAAACAGGGCATTGTTGATGAAAACTCTGATAATTACCAAGAAAATCTAGACGTCTGTGAGGTCTGCATAGCTAGGGAGCATAGTTTAATCTATGGAAGCAAAGGTTTACACAGTTGAGGCTTTCTCATGACAGGGAGATGGACAAAGTAAGACTATGTACACAAGTGAGTTCCTGACTGATTTCAATCTGTTTGTGTCTTGTTTTGTTTTTTTGGGGGGTTGTTTTTTTTTTTTTTTCCTTGAAAAAAGATTCATGGATGGCTGGATCTATGAATCAGTCTGTCATCTCTGTCAAACTTGAATTACTGCTAAGTGGCAGCTGTCACCAAGTCACACTCTAAAACGTTACCAGATCCTACACTTAATGTTCTGCGCTGGTCCTAGAGAGATAAACTTGCTATTCTTCACTGCTTTCAAAGCTTTTTGTGAAGGCAAGCAGCTGAGGAAGACATGACTCATCTTAGTTTCTATTTAAATATTTGTGTTCTCCGAATTTAAAAAGGAAAAAAAACAAAACACAAATAATTTGAGCCTGACTAAGATGTGCCTTTTAAGTCACTAGTGTGGGAAAAAAATGAGCAGCTAATTAGGCTGCAGCAGTTGACACAAGTTGCAGAGCAGCATTGATTCCTCCTGTGAAGGTGGGAGGTTCTCAGCAAGAGTCAATTTCACTGTCTTTATATATATTTGAAAACTCTACAGCTGGGGGTCCACCAGCACAAGCCCCAGGCAGGTGATTCAATTTCTGTGCTTGGAAATAGATACGTGATTTTCCAAGAGGCCAACTGATACATGTATCTGAAATCCAGGGAGGCTCTGTGCCCATAAATCACTGGATGCATATAATTATGCACTAAGGGCTGAAAGCAGCGATTCCCTTTGGGGTATTGGACATTTTACTTCTCAGCACAGCTTAGTGCACCACAACTCCTTTCTAAAAGGTGGCTCTTTCTTCCTCTATTAATGCCATTTCGCCCCACAAACAACTAAAAGCACTGCTGTTGTTTCTGACAGGAAGTCCTATAATGGCACAGATGATCATATAAATTGAAACTTTACTGTAACATACGAACTGAATTGTCTTCCAGGAGAAATTAAAGACACACTCTTACTCCACCTTCAGAAGCAAAATTCAGTAGGCATGCACGATTTGACGTCACTTTCTCTTTTTCTAGGAGAAATTCTAACAATAATCTCTCAGTGGGACTCCAGTATTACGCATTTCCTAAGTGTTGACTGAATGCAATCAACAGCATGTGTTAAATTCCCACACCCACATTCTTAGAAACATGCTCCTCTTGGAAACACAAACAAAAACTTGGCAAATACATCCACACATACACAATTATATAGATATTTTTACTCATTCCCCATTGTAGCTGCTCTTCACAGCTCTCTCCACTCAAGAGTCAGTGAGTGGGAATAGGTGTTCCTTGGATGAGCCCCACACTGACAAAATATAGACATGGAGTTTAAAGAAGGCTGAGCCAACAGCAAAATAATTAGTACAACTTGAAAATGGTGAAAAAATAACTGATTACTTCTAAAAATAATTTCAAGTATTTTATAATCACCTGAACATATTGTAGTCTCTTGAAGTTGTGCACACACAGTCTCTGGAATTTTCTAAAGTGACCTTTAATATTTTTTCATTAATTTTCACACATTTGTTTTTTTATGTAAACCTAAAAAACGTGCAGCTATGTCATCACAGAATGAGGAAAGAGGCCGTGCCAGATCCCTCCTCTACATCCCGTGCTGCTTTCACTTTTCTTAAAGATGGCATTCTACTGTAAATCAATAAGTCTCCTTACTATTGGCATGAGTGTGAGCTGACTCAGCCTAATTACCCCTCTGGTGCGACCTTTAAATCACACAAATGAGCACAAATAAATATCGATCATTTAAACTAATGCTTTCACTCGTTAGAAGCTGGATTGTGCAAAAAAAAGAACAAATCTTTGGGACGGCAACAAACATATGGGGGCAGATCCTGCATTTCAGGTGACAAACTGGAAGCAGCATGATGTCTGAGGCAGTACATCTCTGTACTGTCCTGGGCTGTCTAATTTCTAATAAAATGTGGCACCCGACTGCCTGTGTGTTGGTATGTTCTCTTTGTTTTAATTTGGTGTGTGTTGACACTACAAACTCTTATGGAAATGAAGACAATGGACATTTCACATCTATTTTTTGGCAAGTTTTCAGACAATTAGGATAATACTAAACAAGCTGGATTAAGAGAGATCAGAGGAGAGACAGTATCATCTATTATGACACAAATTCCTTGGTTGTTTCAATAAATTTTATTAGCATGATCTCCTGTTTAATTTTATGTCAGATCAGTTGGTTCAACTTTATATTAAGTTTATGCAGGATTGCGTTCAACTTCTGTAAGATCAGACTGAGGTGGTAGCAGGTTATGAGGTGGTAGCAGGTAAGCTCAGGCATCCCAACACGGTCCATAATATTTTATGGGAACTAAGAGAAGTTTCCAGGCTACCAGACACATTTCTTCCTTCAGTCAAGTTCTGGGTCTGCCTTGAGGTCTCCTCCCAGCAGGACATGCTAGGAAAACCTTCATAAGGTAGTTCAATTGTCAGCCTGACGAGCTACTCAGATCACCTCAGACTTTGAAGACAAGCAGAGGTTTTAGCTCGACCACCTCCGTATCACTTCTATGGGAGAAGTTAATTTCAGGCCCTTATATCCACCTTCTATATGAACAAATTCAGCTTTTCTACCCCCCCCACTTTTTTTTTTTTTAAACACAATGAAACGTAAAAATGTGACAGCACTAATTTTATTAGATGAGGCTGAGCTACTTTAAGAGGATCTCAGTTTCAAAGAATCGCTATAACAAATCTGAACTCTGACAGCTTTATTAAGAGTTTCTGTGATTTTTCTTTTGTGCTTGTTTTCACAAAAGAAGTACAAAGGTTGCGGCTGTGGTGCACATTGATCGTGCTGAATTTAAGCACTAACAAAGGCCAATCAAAGGCTGTTGCTTTCTCAAGAAAAACTGAAAGGCTATTAGATTCATGGTTTGTGTGTAAAATTAAGGATTATAAAAACTCACAGAGTATTACCATCCAGCGGACCCATTCATTATACGCTTCAAGCTTAGTAGCTTTTTTTCCCCGATTGTTCTTGAGCCATGAGCAAAAAAATACACGCAAGATTTTTGTTTGTGTCAGTTTGGAAGTTTGCAATTAAAAATTCCCCCAGAATTTAATCACTGAACCTCAAATTTGAAGAGTTCACATCACATGTTAAGAACATCAACTTGTTTGTAGTTCAAAGTAATGAGTACTGTAGTCTCTACATGCCCATGCTCCTAATTAGTGTTCTAATTTTCTCTTAATGTTTAAGCAGGTATAAAAGAATAGACATTCAGAGAATAGTGGCCATTTATTTTTAAAGGCATAAAGGTTCATAATTTGGTACAGCAAATTCAGAGAATCTTAGAGTGAAAGTGTGAGAGATTTTGGCTAAACTGAATTCTCATTTAGATGCTGATTTATTGCTAATTAATGAAGATGTCTCATAATTTGAAACACTTAATATTTCTCTTGCCTTCCTACCAGATCTCTAATGAGGAGCTTGTATTTATGATCAAAACAGAACCATCAAGCTGTGAGATCTCTGTGTCTGATATTGCATCCATCTGGGTAATGGTTAAGATGGCAGTAGGAGTTCTTCCTGTAATCGATGGGTTGCTGGGTTTGAATCCCTGCTCTGTTCGTTTCCGTCATTGCGTCACTTCACCCACCTTCCTTGCTGAGGGCCTGGTGGAGTTGGTGCATGGCAGCCTTGCCTTTTTCAAACTGCCCAAGGGCAGCTGTTAGCTTTCCACCATCGGCATGTGAATGTGAAGCACTTTGGGCTTTTCTGGACTTGATAAACAAAGTCGAGCTTCCTTTCCAAGTCATGTTTTATTTCGAAACTAATGACGTAATTCACCATTGTTGTCGTTATGTACGACCTGTATGATGCGTAAGACAGGTTGGGGTTGTACATCAACTTAGCAGTTGGACTAGTAAGTCAGTGTTTTCACTAAGGAGGTGTTTTTGCTGTCCACGTGACTAGAGAGGGTGAAGCATTCCCTCTGGAACTTCTTTCCAAAGAAAATTCAAAATACATGTTGGGTTCTCTGAAATTGTGTTTCTGTGAATACAGGGCAGAACTTGTATAAAACAACTTTCTCATATTGACGTGGCCTAAGAGAACTGAAAGGAATTTGACTTTTGGGGGCTGATTTGAGCATCTCTTTGGTGCCTCCCCTTTAGAGGTTTTCTGAGCTAATCCAGCTGGTCTGGGTTTTTCTCTAAGGATGGAACATTTTCTAGACTTTGTCATTGTGTTTTTTGTTTTTTTTCAAAATTATTTGTTGGTTCTTTTCGAAACAGCTGCCAGTGTTTGCTGAGTATTACTGAGTGGTGGCAAAGTGAGCGTGGTAATGTACCAGAAGCCTTTATTTGCAATCTGGGTCATTATTAGCACCCTTACACATGTTCCTCCAAAGTTCTGCTGGTCCCTTAATCCTATTAAATTAATTCTTATTCATTTACCTTCAGTGGAATAAATCAATAGCGCACAGGTTTTACTTAATTTGTAAAATATTCTTTTCACTTTATCTCTAGAATCTGTGTGGAAGGTATTAGCCTGAGAGAAGCTTAAGTGAGATTGGGACTAGACTAAATAGATTCATTTGTTTTATATATATATATATATATATATATATATATATATATATATAAAGTCAGATTTGTTCATTGTTTTTAAGGGACTCAAAAAGTGTTGATCAAGCTAGAATATAAACCTGATTGTGGACACTAAGTTCTAGAAGCACAAAGCTCACATTGTTAGTCAGTGTGGTAGTGGATATGTCTGACACATTTTTTCCTCTCATATTGTTTTTCACCACTGAGGCTCCTGATCCTTTGAGCCCTTTGTCTCTTCTCCAACATTTATATGCTTTTGCTGAAGCTCAAAAGGCAGTCCCAGAGGTTTCAATTAGAAAAGTGTGGTATATCTGAGTGTACTCCCTTTAATAGTAGAGTGATCTCCTGAGTGTTGCTGAAGGGTTTGGGGGAAAGAGTTGCACTGTCTCTAACTTGGGTTAATTGGGTTTCTTTTAGCTTCTCACTGCAACAGTACAAAAGGGTGGAACAGGGAGAATATTTTTTTATCTCCTGAAAATTTTGTCTTTCTGGCTGACATACAGGAAAAAAAAAAACTTGTGGTAGTATTTATCTGATTTGCATTAGGTGGTGTGTGTAAGATTTCCACTACATGCTAATATCCACTTTATTCTTCACACAAATTAGTACACGTAAAGATAACTGAAGTTGTGAAAGTATTTGTGGTATTTCATACAATACATTCAATTGAAACGCACAGTATAGTTTCCAAAGACTTTAACCATCAGCAGTACAACAATTTTTTAAATGATACATAAATATTTACTGAACAGAAATTTTTTGTTTTGTTTTGTTTTTCTATGACTGTGGCCTTAGCTAAACTCACTTGTGTAAGCACTCATGTGTTGTTGCTAATTTACTAAAGATGTATTTATTTTTACATTGGAAAGGCAGTGGTATAGCAATACAAGCAGAAAAGTAGAATGCCACTCTTTTGATGATACAAATACAGAAAGATGTCACAATCTATTTTAAATAATAAATAGTCTGTATAGAAAAGTATCCAGTTCAGGTTTCACATATTGAGATTTTTAGCAAATCACAAGGTTTGCAACTCCAAAACCATTGTGGTACAGAGAGAGACATGGGGAACCAAATTCCCCTACCCTGCTCCCATGTGTCCCAGTGAAGCCAGAAACCCAGTAACCCCAGAACCTGTGGATGCTCAGAAGCACCGAGCAGAAAAAACTGCCCAGCACCGAGAGGGAGGAAACCTCCAGACACTGCAACCCTCTGGACAGGCATCAGCATTCCCAGCACTCAAAGGGATAGAAAGAAAAAGGGCACCATGGCATCCTGCTTGATGAGACAGCCCAGGAAGGTCAAAGGAGCATGCCCCATAGCAATGCCCCATTCACAACTTGCTGCCCAAAGCTGACACATAATATCTCTGAGAGCCGTAGGCCATCAGCCAGGAACCCGCCATGTTGAAACATAGTCCAAGACCAATGGTGGTCCATCCATATTCCATATTTATTTTAAAGTTATGTTAGAAAGAGTAATGGTAAACGATTTGCTAACACATCTAATATTTTCAGCATCTAATTTTGATGCACTTTGTATTTTATTTAAAAACCACAAAATGTAAATTTTCACGTTAATTGAAAATGACATTAATATTTTCAAATCCAGTGTAAAATTTTTTATTTTAGACTTGTCAATACAATTTATTATTATTTTTTTTTTAATGAATGAAAATTGCGTAACCCTTTATATTCAGGCATTTTCTTCGCTACATAAATCCTCTGAATGCTTGTGCCGAGACAAATATGAATCTAATATAGTCGGGCAACTTTATCAATACCAATTACCATAATTAAGTGGCAAATAATCTTCTCTGTTAGGGAGGTTATGATGCGGAAAAGATGAGACATAGTCATAAATACACACAAGGTTATTAGGAAAGCATTTCTAATGAGAATGGAGAGCATAACTTAATTTTTCCATGTTTAAAAGATAAAGTATTCAGTGACAAATACAATAGCCATTTTCTCTGGTTAAAGTCTGATTTGAATTTTCCAATCATCATGCCTAATCGAATTTAATCAATTAAAATGTGTAAAAGTTAAATACGTTTCTTTCCTCTATTTAAAATTTGGATTAACTTCTGCTATGATGGTAGTGAAAAAGGAAAAAAAAAAAAAATCTACGACTCAGATGCCAATACAGTTCGACACAGCTGAAAGCTGGAAATAGCTTATTTATATTTTTCAGTTTTGTGCTTCTCCTGGATGATATGGCACCCTGGAAAGTGAGCCATATTGCTTATATTATTAACCGCCCCATGGAGACACCAGATGATCATCCAGTGTCTGTGTGAGAAATATATTTAACATCACAGGCTGATCCAAATACCATGTTGATGATTATTTAAAATAGAGAATGCATTTGGACAGCCTGCATCAGATCCCCAACGCAAAACTCAGCCAGATATGGGCAAAATTCCCAACAGATATGTTGGCTTTATTACTCAGGTAAATTCTACTGAGCCAAAAATCTTTAGATCCACAATCTCAACTACATGTTCAAGACAGAAAAATAATCTATGAAATTTCTTAGGGGTGGGGGCTCATGGATGTGTGTTAATTGTGGAAGACTATAGAATTTAGTGATTCACTTAAACCAGTCCCCCTTTTTTATTCTCTAAATGCAGTTTCGGCCAATTTAAGGTTTGAGATCCATATTTCTAGAAGAAAAAAAATATTTATTTTCAATAGTGAGTAAAAAATTGTCTAAAAATTATATTTATTTATTTATTTATTTATCGTTGCCTAACAGTTTTCATGTAAGATGTACAAAATATTCATCCAAGAAAGTAATTGCAATTCAGTCTAGTTCTGTTTACCATAGAGATGAGACTGAAACAAATAAATAGTGAAGAGCTTGTTAAGCCTTCAGATTTAGCTGCATATTGCATAATATTTCTGCTGTTCTATTACATAATGTTGTCATAATTTCAAATTTCAGCCCAGGTAACAGTTGTGCAGATCTGATGGTTCAGTCAAAATTTTTGCAGCTGCCAAACTAGAATCCTGCAGTAAGACAGGAGTCACTGTGGAGGAACCTACAGCTTCCCACTCAGAACAGAAATTGAGAAACAATAGATGACAGAGCTGAGCCACAGACTTCCTATGGTGCAGTTAAACCACAAGAGCGAAAACTGAACTCTGACAATAACAGATAAAATCGATGGGAGGGCTTCACATCTTCTACCTCATTGACAGTTTATTTCATGGATCGCAGCAAACAAAACTGTGTCTGATTCAAAATGAGGGAGCGCCCTGGCTCTCATTCTCACGCATGTTCCCTCGGTTACTTTAGTCCTAAGGCTGTTTAAGCTCAGGAGCAGAGTAAGACAGACAGCACAGGTCATGGGAATGTAGCAGCCTGACTTACGGCAGATGCCAAAAATGAGACAAAGTCTCTGAGATTCACACAATCCAACTAATTATCAGACATAAATGAACAGGAAGCGCAACCATCTTAAACGAACAAAGTGATTTCACAGATCACTGACGCCCTTTTCTGGAGATGGCAAATTAATGGCTGCACTATATATTTTCTTTCCTGTGCTGCAAGTCCTCTGGAGTGCAATAACATTGAGTGTAAAAGGCTTGCCATCAAAGAGGTGAGATCGTTTTCTGCCCTGGACGTAGAGTGAACTAAATGGGGAAACTGATAATGAGATTCGCTTAATTGTAAATTAACAGAATCTTGTTAATAAGATTCTGTTAATTTAAGATTTATTTCCTTATTGATTCATTTACTCCTTCTGCGGCAAGTGTAAAATGATGTGAGAGGATAGTTACCAGCAACCCTAAATGACTAAGAATTGAATTTAGAGCATGTCATTAATCACGCTGGAGATCATGAATTAGGATGCAGATTTACTTTGTGCCTGCAGTTACTGTGAGCAGCAGCCTGCAAAAACCAGTGTATTCAAATTGTTGCTGGTGTGGTGTTGTGAAAGTTATATGCCTGGCCTGATGTAATTTACGTTTTGGCATTCTTATATGTACATGTGGGTGGCAAGTATATTAAGTATGTAGGTATTTCTAAAAAAAATAAAGTTGTGAAGGAGACTTTGAACGATCAAGTATTGTACTGGGTTTAGATCAGTTTGCATATTTCATATGCAATAATGAACTTTTGGAAACATGCTGACAGGACCTTATTGACAAGTAATTTGATTCTACAGATATCCCTGCAGGGAACATGCAATCTGTTATTCAATAGATGATGCATTTGTAAATCTGCATCTGTCTCATGTTTGTCAGATAATTTACACTTTGTAAATATGATATATTGTCTGTCTAAACAACCCTGATGTGACTTATACCTTTTAAAATTTTCCACAAAGAATCCCCTTTTTGTTATAATTTGTTCATTATGTCAAGAAACCACAAATGGTGAATGATCAACCCTGAAAAAAATAGCTAAATCCACATTTCCAAAATGAAGTAGTCTATTTTTATTAACCAGTTTATGATGTGAAAGTGCCATCTAGAAATTAAATATTAGTAAATAACATTAGTCGTTTAGAATAGCATCTACCTCACTATGTAGGATTTGTATTTCAGTCTTTTGTACCTTATTTGTATGCTTAATTATCTCCTGTTTGATGTGGTCACACTTTAAAACTATTATTTATTAATATGTATGAAATCCTTATAATAGTAGTAGTAGTAGTGAGATGTTTTGTGTGTGATTATTGGGATGTACATATTACAAAAGGAAATACCAGATTGCAACAAGTTTCCCATAGAGATATTTAGGGTGGCTTAAATATTTACAGCCATTCAAAAAGTTACCAAGACTGCATGGAGGTACTTTTGGATATAAGGGGTATTTTAGGACAATGCGATATCTCATCAGAAAATTTGGCAATGAGCTAATGAGCTTCAGCAAGCAATTTCTGAGTGGTAATTCAACGACAAAACACTTGACTTTTCGAGCAGCATGACCAGACATGCTGTTCAGGTGAGGGGCCGGACTCAGCTGGGGTTGCTAGGTGAAGGACTGGGCTTGGCTAGTGTTACTTGGTAACCTGAACCAATTGTAACTTAATATTCAGCAGGTTTTTAAAATGGCTTGTTTTGCACGCACCAAAAAACATGAACTTATTGCCAGAAAACATCTGGTTGGTGTGCTCATTTAGGCACTTGGACTGATTTTTGGTAAAGACCCAAATGAAAGTACAAAAACATGCAAAAAGTGAATTTTGCATCATAGGTCCCCCTTTAATATCTTTTTAATTATATTATTCTGTACCATAAAATAACCAAATCGCATGACAAGGAATTTCAGTCATTATCATTAAGTTATGAAATTTTAACCTACATTACATTTTTGATCATTTGCTATATAACCAGACCAGAAAAGCCATTAATATGTTTTTAAACAAAATAAAACAAACAAAAAAATTGGGATCAAGTAGGATTTGAAAACTTATTTTCTTTTTATGTCAGTCAAAACATACTACTGCCTTTTCCACTTAATGTTCATAAGGAATAGCTAAAGGGGTTGTGTTTCACTGTAAAAAGGCCAAAATGTAAATAGAAGATCGACACTTTCACAGGCAGGTTTGAAGGTTGATTCAAAAGGTTGAATTTCTGATAATAAACTGAAAATTTGCAATACAAAATGCAGGCATTAACACAGAAGGGAACCATTTGAATAACAGGAGTGTGACAACAGTGAGGAATTATCACAGAGTGAAATACCAAGGAGTGTTTGTATGTGCTGAGGCGGTTATTATGGGGAACAAGAGTCCTAATGAATCAAAGCTGTGAGGGCAAGAGACCTAGACAAAAAAAAAAAAACTAAAAAGAAGGAATAATAAAACTATGAATATCATAAAAAATATATGTTTCCTGGAGTTAATATGCTTAATTATCTGATAAGTCAAGAAAATCTCACATATCATAAATGTGATGCGATATGATATGATATGATATCAGAGAGACAAATAATTTACATTATTTTGAGAAGTTTGTTATTATTATTTCACTTAATTAGAGATGCATCAATAGGTCAGCAAGAAAATGATAGGCAGCTCACCCCTTAACCAAGATAATTTGAGCTTTTGATCAAACATCAGGTAAAGGTTAGGGACAAATTGTTTAGCCCATGAATTTGGAAAATTTTGTTATTTTTTCATTGTCGGCTCACTGTAAAACTTCTATATCTATCAAGAAACCTGCAACTCTTTTGTTCCTTTTATTAGATAGTGGATAACACAAACCAGAAATCAGTATTGCCCATTAAAGTCTGATCAATCTGCCTCTACCTTAACTATTACTGGCCTCCAGTTCTCCGTATGCAGGAGTGGAAAACCAGCCCACTGCTTTTCTTCTCAATCATCTGTAATGAGAAAAGTTGTAGTGTTCACAAACAAAATAAAAAAAATCCATTGAGTGGCTCTTTAACAATGGGAGTCGAGTCACAGTTGCAAACCGTTCTTTATTTCTAGGCCACATCAGATGTTCCTGCTGCCTTCAGTGAGTGACAAGATTGCAGTGGCCTGTGGGACCTTGAAGTACGTGGAATGTTTGTGATTTTTATTTTTATTTTTCCTTATAATAAATGAAGATCAGACATCAAAAACCCAGACCATAAGTGTCAAAAGAAAAGCTTTACTCAATATTTCAGAATTGTTATAGTTCAGATATCCCATTCAGGAGTGCTTGTACTCGAACCGAGGTCCTGCATGTCTTAAACATTCCCCTTGTTCAACTCACCTGAATCAAATAAACGCTTCATTGTCAGCACTTAATGGTATTTCAGACATTAATTCTGTTGTGCTGGGGCAGGGATACATTTAACACCTGCAGGAGACCAGGTCTCTCATGAAAAAAACTGTATATTAAAAAGTGGGATGTCTATGTTTAAGTAATTTTAAACCTAGAATAACAAGAGATGTTAAAAATTTGAAACAATAAGGGCTTAGCCAAGGTCAGAAGGTATCCATTGATCCATTTATTTTTTCATTCTCTTGCATTACTTTAAAAAATGTTGTGTGTGCTCAGCCACTTTTAAGAAGTGGGTGAAAAACTTGGCAAAGTGTTCAGTTAAAAACACTGCAAGAAAGTCCAACTCCTCAAAGGAAGATAACTAAAGACGTTCAAGGTGTTAAAACTGTACACATTCTCTTTATCTCTTTTTCTTTGTTATTGTTTTATGTTTTAAAACTTTTTCACTAAATAAATTGTTTCTGTCTTCTTCAATAAATGACATCACAACAATCTGAATTCCTATTTACTGAGAGAAGTTGCAAGGATAAAATCCCTCCAGCTTGATTCTGGGGAGGAATCAGCTCAGCTCTCCTATTACTGCATCAGCAGGAGCAGACTACATTTTTCCTCCACCAGACTCTGTGGCACTTCTCTAACTTTGGAAAGAAAAAAAATGGTTTATTATCTGTGTCACAATCTTTGGACATCTGTGTGCATAGTTTGTTCAGATTCTTTATCTTTTTCTTGTAAATTGGGCAGTGATACACTTGTTTAAAGCAAATACATGTAATTTTAATGCCAGTTTTGCTGCCTGATGGATCATCTTAATAGACATATATCTGTATATGTCTTCTTCATGAGATCTTGGGCCTATCTATCATTCTGGAGCTCAGATTTAACAACGGCAATACTACCAGTGGCTATGAGTTACCCTGAGGCTGTGTTCTTAATACAAAACCAGTCTATCAAACAACGATTGAAAAAGAAAAGATCCACAAAATTGTTTCACTTCAAAGACCCAAAAATCTCATTTCTAGTACTTATTGACCAAATAAGGTCATACACCTCCTTCACCCCACCCACTACCCCCCAAACCTCACATCACCTTTTGAACTAAACTTATTTTTTTCCTTTAAGTATTTCTGTAATTTTCCAATGATTTCAGTTGATGTTTACATTATGCACCATAATCCACCTTCATTGTGAAGGTATTTTCTATAATATGAATTAATCTTTCACAATAAATGCAACTGTGACGCTCAGCTCAAAGGCAACGACACAACATTAATCTGTGATTCACCCCATTTTTCCACTCAGTTGACGTAGTAATAAGGACTGTTGTTTTTCATAAAATAGTACATTTTTGCCAATTGTTCTGCTCTGTCTTGGCAAAGCATTGATTAATTCTTACAACCTTGCTTAAGATTTTTGCCACAGGCCCCTAGAAATTACTTTAATCCTCTTCTTTTAGTCTCTTTGAACGGCAAAAGCAAAGAGTCTGATTTGCAGCCTTTGAGATTTGAGCCTCGTAATCAGTAGGAAAATTTTGTAAATATTTTGGCTTTTTGTTAGCATCCACACTCGTCTTTCTTCAGCTCAAAACAATATTGTTTGATGTAAATGACTAGTCAGAGCACAAGAATATCCTTTATTATTATCCAAGGTCAGAAACAAAAGGTGGGGAGGGATTTTTGCCAACTGTTTCCCTTTAAACACTCTTTGTACGTCACATTTGTTTTACTGTCTAAGAACTATAATTTCCACAATGTTCTGGAGACTATCGGCTTAACCACACACACTTCTTATCTTTGGCCTGCTCAAATTTCTGTGTAATTATTCACACTCATGAAGCAAACCACAAAATAAAACCTTCATGTCGGCTCCATCAAAGCCCGCCTTATCACCTTCCTGAAGCTGGCTCGAGCCGGAGAACCGGGACTTCTGCTGAGCGTCACCAGAAATGAAAGAGGAAAAGGTTTCAGCCGCCGTCACAATTTGAAGGAGACACTGAGCTGAGTTTGGCTCGATTGCCCGAAGTTATTAGCTCACAGTAATTAAGTTTGCATTATTCTCTCCTAACAGTGGAATGATTTCATTCAGCTCTCCATCATTGTAGCCCAGGCGTTTGCTCATCTGACACGTGGAGATACCCATGAGCTGACCCAGCGAGGGTCTGAAGAGAGAGAAGAGAATGAGACAGAAAGGAAGAAAAACTGTCCTTAGCACATGAAAACCCAGCAAACCGCTTAGGCCGGCCAATGTCTCAAAAGGATTTTGATTGCAAGAACGTCAGACTCAGATATACAAAAAATGCAAATAAAAGGTGGTCAGGGTGTTGCTTTCTTTCTAATATGACAGCACACAAGTCAAGCAGCTATACACATACTCACAGCAATTTATAAAGACCAGTTAACACAACATCTATGCTACATTTTTGAAGCCAAAGGAGAATGTGGAAACTCTAAATGCAAGAAAACGATGTTAACAAATGTTTCATCCTTCTGCTTTCAAGCTTTACAGTAAATTAAATGTATAGATTGAGAGGCTAAGATCATAGTGTCATACTTTAGCTTTGAAAATGGACTATCATTAATAAGTGTTCCAGTTTCTAAGTCCAAGTTTTAAATAATACAAATCTGAGACATCAGATGGAATGGTCATAAAGTCTGATTTCAGAGGTTCCTCACCAGTCCTGAGTTTAAAATTAAGTAGGGCTGTCACATGTACAACATGTAAAGAGTTTTATTAATAAAAAACATGTAAACCATACACTGTTGCAGGCTTGAAACACACTGTGCGATAGCTACTGCTGTCTCCTTTCTCTAATTTTTCTTTCTATCTTTTTCCTGTATAACTGTAATAATAAGTGCATTAACGTCCAGAACTTGCTTTGCTTTTACTGACTGACTGATTTGTCAGTCAGTTCTGTCTGATATGATTTTGGAGCAACAAGTTGTGTAGTCTGACATCTTTTATGGTGCAGTGTGATGGGAGTTACTGTCATATCAGGCTTACACAATGTGACCTGTTCAAGCACAGTGTGTGCTGATCTTAGATTGGGTGGGGCATTACACTGACATCCAGGTAATGACTCCTTAAGTAAATGAAATGCAGCTTTGTCTTTTCAGGCCTTGGAGCCAGGTCTCACTTCTGGGGCATCATAAAGTTTTTCTTATTGGCATAATTATTTTTGTGAGATTAAGACAAAAGCACCATAAAATCAATGTAATCTTGGTGTAAGTGAGGTAGTGGGTAAATTGAAGAAGGAAGATTGAGAGAATCCTGTTTGCCCATTATCCTAATCTATATGGCTCTAAACTGCATGACTATATAATACAAATTATTTGCTACTGCTTTTGCAGATTTTTGCAAGCTATTTTTTGGTTGAACATTTTTTTAAAAATCTGCTTATAGTGCATCTTTGTGAAAGAAAATAAGGGTGCCGAAGTCCAGTTTTCGAGCGCTACCATCCTGCAATTATTAGATGAATCTCTGCTCCAACACACCTAGATGAAACGGCTCATCTGCATGTTTTCCATCTCCGCAGATGCTTGGTAGTGATCCATTTGTTTAATTCAGCTGTGTTGGGTGTACTGTTTGGGAATAATAAATGATTTTGTAAAATGCTAAAGAAGGTGAGAATGACAAATACTAATTTAAACCTATATAAAGAAAAGTTCTCTCTCTGTGCTAACTTCTGTTTCTGTGAAAAAAAGCACATTTTTAAGAACAATGGAGCCTGTTTTCCATGAGGAATGCTGTGAAGGAAATTACCAAATCTAATTGACTATTATCCAACAAGATTCTTCACATTGTAAACAAAAAAAGCACAACTAATGGTGTAGACAAATGTTTAAAAGCAGTAACATTTTTCCTAAAAGAGCATTATCTCAGCTGGGCTCTGGTGGTTGCACTCTGCATCCTGTACAGCAGTGGTTCCCAAAGTGTGGGCCGCGCCCCAGAGGGGAAGCGCATTGCCATTGCTTGGTAAGCGCGGGAATGAAAAAAAACCAAAACAGTTTTGTTGCAACCTCAAGTGTGAAATAAACTTCGGTGGAGTTTGAAAACAAAATATGTGTATAGGTTTATGTCTGGTTGAACGATGTGTGTGCCCAGTTGATTTTTTTTTTTTTTTTTCCTTTTTTTGGGGATTTTATTGCAATCCAGAGAGGGGCATAAAGATCCCTGAAGGGGATCTGAGTGAACTGGGAGCAAGCGGATGTCGTTGACAGACCAAAATTAATTTTTTATTAGTCTTTATAGCTCGAAAGGTTTCCATATAACGTACCTTTCCACAACTACAAAAGCACAAAGTATTTCTGACAGTGACAGTGGCAAAAAACACACTTCTCACAAAAACAAACACGCATAGTGCAGGAACATGTGTACAGTAAACTGTACTGGTGCTGCTGTGGAATTGCAAAGGCCTGACTTGTTCTGCAAGAGCTGCAGAAAGCTAGCTTAGAAGGCAACAAAAATAAACACAGCCTTCTCTTCTCACAAGTCTGATAAAAGCTTATACTGTTTATTAATTCAGTGGCCTTTACCGTGTTTTTGGATGACTCTCGGTTTGCCTGTCAGTGTGTCTCAGTGTATAAATAAATGAAAGCAAGTTGCAGCTGAAGATGTGGACACTGAAGGCCATAGCAAGGATGAAATTCCTTTTTCAGACTGTCTATATCATGCTAGCCATGTTTTCTGTTTTGTTCCACGTCCTATAACACTGCATGAGATGCCTATTACAGCTGTGGTTTATTGTCAAGTATTTGCATACCTTACAAACTATGTGTTGTTTGTCTACTTAGCTCAGCATGAGCTTGTAAAATGCAACCTAATGAGCAGAGAGACTTGCTGCAGCCCAAAGGTCAAAGCAGCAGGCATCTGGGAAGCTAATGAAAATTCTCAGTCATTAACCATCCCACCTCTGAATTGCCCTTGAATGAGGAACTTAATCCAGCTGAGTGGCCCAAACTAGAACTGGGACTGCAGCTGTTCCAGTAAACTATTTTGCGACGGACTATTTTGAGAAAAATTTTCACAAACCTTGGATTTCTGCTGCTCAGTGGATTTTAATACAAGTTTATAGGGATTTTTTTTAATCAGAAAATATTTTAAGTTTGGTTTTGCTTCTTTAAAATTTAGATCAGTTTATACTTAGACAACTTAACGACAATTCACTGGGTCAGCAATGGAACAAAATATTATTCTGCTGTAAATTTTGTATGAACTACATCTTTTCCGTTGCGTTTCAGTCTACATGAAGTTATATCCAATGAATGTGTTTTCAATCAATTCAAAAGTCAATAGGTTACAAGATAGATGAAAGATTAAGGATTGTTTTTCTCCATTAAATAAGGATGACATCTGTTAGAGAGGTAAATAATTATTTGAAACATGCATTAGTCCCCTTATTTAAAGAAATACATAGTAAAAATACATTAAAAAAACTTTAAATAATCTTTATTTGCATTAGCAAAACTTTTTGTATTTTGAGCACATTTATTGAGTGGTTAAAAACTGGAATGTTTGGAAATAATTGTGATTTTGGGATCGTCAGCATCTTTGCATCCCCAGCAATTCCAATAAAATAAATATGATTATTTTCTTAAGTTTTTTTATTTTTTATATGCTATATTTAGTGTATACAGACCTTGTTATGAACAACTGCAACTCTAACAAACAATGCTGAACAAGGAGCAAAGTTTATCTTACAACCCCACTCAGTGAGGGGGATCATAGAAAATATAAATAAAATATGCAGAATGCACTATTGAAGAACTACAGCAAATTTTTCTAGGAGGCTTTTTACAAATCTTTACCAGCAGTACTAATAAATGTGAAGGGCACTATAATTACGATCATATTTCATTTTTAAAAGAGCATGTTTAATTTTAAAGCACGACAACATGTTTCATTATTTAGGTGATATTAGTGGTTTCTGGGTTGGATTTTTATTTTTCCAGACTCCTGAATTTGGGCAACCGACCACAAACTACCTGTCTTATGTGGGAGGCATCAGCACTGAGCCTCCTAACAGATTTGTGCAGGGTATGTTTTGTTTCCAGCTCTGCTTAAATTCTTTTTGTCATTCACCTCAGCCTCTGCCTCGGTCAAGCGTTTCCTTTCCGCAATGAGAGCGACTGGCCTAAATTAGTGGAAAAAACAGAGACAGAACACTAAATCCGAACTGGCTGTTGTTTGGATAGTAAACAGAACTCCACAGGATGGGTAAAATGTAAAGCCATGATCTTCTGTCTTCACGGGGATCCTTTAAAAAGATGTCTGAAGTGACGTTGGTGGGGTAACATGTTATACAAACGTGCTTTCATTTCATGTAAACATGTGTTTTTTTTTCCTATTATTGCTAATTAATTGCTATTCAATCAATATATAACACTAATATTAATATATTTTAGTGCGTTGAAATAATTCTAGCACCAGAGTAAAATAACTCTGTTTATTCTGGTATGCATGAAAATCCCCTCCAGCTTCCAGTGCTGTCAAAGTCAAATCTTTACATTTCACAGTCAAAGTAAGGAACCAGGCCAAAGATCTGCTTGTGTACACTGGCTGAGTACAGCTTTCTGTGTGAAGCCCTCACAGATGTGTTTTCATCCCCAAGTAAGAAATTCCTGGAAATGATTCTGACCAAGGTCGTATCGAGCAAAAAGTTTTTCTCAGCACCTACATTGGTTTCATAAAAAACATATCTGAAAGTAACTATCTTGCTCACGTGAGCAAAATGCAGCACTGAGATGCATGAATGAGTTAAGTTGTTTAGCTGCCAACTTCGATCTGGGAAACTTTAGGTGCATTCTTGTCTTTAAAAAAAAAATAGATGTACACTCTGCATAGCTCTGAGCACCCAGTTACATTTGAAGAGATGTGATTTAGCCAAACAGAAGTAAACTTAGGAAGATCAAAAGGGAATTTCTGCATTACTTTTAGCAAGTTTTCATTCTGGACTGGTAATTTATTGGAACGTCTCCAGAGAAGATGTAGAAACAATAAAAAAAAAATACTCCCCCAAATCTACCGCCACTGCAGCAGTCTGTGTTGCTGAATTTTTGCTCATAAGTAAAGCCCCGGGAGATGTGCGCAAATGATCCTGAAACAGATTAGGGAGTCAGTGCCCTGCACCTCCTTCTAGCTGGTAGGATTCCTGCCTGTCTGCTCGGTTAATCTAGGCCTGCCAGGAAACTGCAATACCGGCGTGAAATACATCTCCATGGTTTTTCTGATAAACACACACTGCGTACACCCCTGAAAGCTGTGCCACCACGCTCTGATCCTTTGTCATCTTCTCATCATTGGGTTTCCATTGGCCAGAACAAAGGCAGCTCCACTTTAAGTGCCTGCGCTGACATTTTAGAAGGTGGCATATTGTTTGGATTAGGCGCACTCGCAGTGTTGTGAACTTGAGCTGAAAAATACTCGTGCACATTAACACGGCTGTTTGTAGCTGCTCATTTGAGCCTCTGGGCTGTGACTTCTTCCCTGCTTTGATGAAAGTGGAGCCACGGCGTGCTTGTTGAAGTATCGCCCTCAGCACCTGGCTGTCACATCAGTGATGGCTCTCTCCTCCCAGCGCTTAGAGCGTGAGATGTCTTAAACTCTCTGCTTTGAGCCATGCAGGGTAATAATAATCGCTCAGCGGAGGAAGTTGGAAAAGTTGAAGACAACACTGCTAACTGACTGACTGAAATATGAATTTGACACATTGAGGCCTGTTTTATCAGTTTTTATCCTTTTTTATTGCTTATATTGTAATACATCCTGCTGCTGAAATCAGTTACCTTAGAAAACTACTTCCTACTATACCCTATTGCCATAAAATGTGTAATAATTATAGTCTTCACAACAAAATAAAGGATGTCATGCTTGGCACTCCTACCACAACAGGAATCTGTAACATTTCCTATAAAATATAACTGAAGCAAAACCAGTTAAAAAGTAAATGAGTTGAAAAGTCATTGAAAAGTCATTTACTTTTCAAAATTAATCAACATCCAGGAACTTTTCAATTAGTATCAAATACCTCCTGTTTCCCTGAGGTAGAGATATAATGTGACACAGAGGCACAGTTTTTTTTAAACGAGACTAAATGAGGATTCATGTTTATGTTGCAACCACACAGTGAGTAGGATGTTAAAAGAAGTCAGGAAAAAACAAATGTTTCTAACTGTAAGAACTATAGGGAGAGGTGTCATATGTCAATCTAAAAAAATATGTGTGAAGATGTTGAGTTTTCATAAAAGCATGCCAGACTTTAATTAAAATCAAGTACTTTGGTTTGTTGAACTGAATTACAATGAGTCCATGGAAAATACCTCATGCAAACTGTTAAGTGTGGTGGAAGAGGTGCGATGTTGCAGGCCTGTTTCTCTTCCCGAAGTCCTGGGCATCTTGCACAAGAGCACAGCATCAAGGGTTTGTAAAAATATCATGATATTCTAAATAGAAATCTAGAAGCTCTTCCCTGAAAACTGAAAATGGGTTCTCTTTGAATTTTCATTGGAATAAAATTCCAAAACATGTGACCAAATGTCAACAAGGGTTCACCCGACACAAAATCAGATTTTAAGACCAAAACTTTTCTTGGAAGTTGATAAATGTTGCTGTTACTATATAATATTGATGCAAATAGTGTTAGAAAACTTGTAGCTGCTGCATTTCACCAGTTCTTGCTAGGAGGAAGAATCACTGAGGCTACCCCTTAAGTATAAAAAATCATCTTTCTTCATTGAAAAAGCGAAAGAGAGAGAAAAAAAAATCATACACTCATAAATAAAACATTTGTTAGAGTTGTTGCAGCACGAGGAGAAAAACTAAACAAATGCAACATATTAGAAAGATAGCAGTTTGCTCTTGTTCCTGCTCGCCTCATGCAACATGGTGACGATTTTCACACATCTGCTGCAGCAAAAGAGGCTTCTGTTAAGAGTCAAGACGGCAATCAAGTTCAAAGAAAACCGTTCGGAGATACAGTGGGATAAATTATGTCTAGCTGTAGTTTTATGAGCAGCATTTCTCCGTGCCTGTCACAACATTTAGATGAATCAACACATTATCAAAGACCGTGTGGGAACATAACTTATGACGAGAAAACAAAATCTCTCTGTATCTGTCTTACATTAATAGTTGGTGCTTATCTGCTATGTTTGCCTAATCCTATTATTCAGGTACATTTTGTGTCGCTTTGTGGATTTTATTCACAGTTATTTAAAAATTGTTATGGGTTTATACAGATGTATGTTTTGCTTAGCAGACCTGCAGACCCCATCGTTTCAAAATTAATAATTTAATTATTTGTCATTAAGACTTTAGGTTTTCTACAGTGCCTTTAAATACTTATTTATTATTATTATTATTATTATTATTATTATTATTATTATTATAAAATAAACTACATACTTCAGAGGATAACAATGTGAGTCCTGATTTAAAACGACTCTTTCCATATTAATTTGGCTAGAAGTCATTTGTAGTTTGATCATTCAATCATGAAACCTTTAAAGGCCCAAAATGTATATGGTGAGTTTACACCAACCCTTCTGAATAGGAATCAATTCAATTACATTCTTTGACCAAGCTTATTTTAAGTCTGGGATAATTATGCAAGCCAGATCTGAATTTGATCTACAGACATATTTATTTATTACAGTATTCTTAAGTTTATTTACAAATGCCCTCTATAAAATGTAAATAACTCTACATCAAAGTTAGGAATGTTCTGAAGCAAAATCCTAGATGGACATTGTCAAATAATGTTTTGGTCCAGTCAGAAATCCCTGTGCCGTGAGCAGAACTCCTTTTTTTTAATGCATTTCTTGTCAAAAGAGTTTAAGATCAGCGCTGCCATAACCACATTTATAATACAGTCTCATCCACATGCTGTAAAGCTGATGTTCACTCACTGGTTTATTGCAGCATTTGGTACTTTTTCAAAGGGTGCATCAAAGGATGGAAAACACAGTGTGAGATAGATTTGCTCAGTGACCCTCCTCATGATGCTAACGTTCATTAGTAGCTAATGTGAAACTTTGAAGTTTCCCAGATGGCGTTCTTTGTTATCATTCACGCTTGCTGTTCAAGCTTCACGACCTGTAAATAATACTCCTCCTAACTGCCTTGTTTTCAGAGCTGAAAGTACATATGGGAGCCTAACTTCTTGAAATTTCCAAGTGTCAGCCTCAGTGGCTCATTTAAATGCACGGTCATGCTGCTGTTTCTGCTGCCGCCGCCGCCATGCAGATTGTGTTTACTATTTCACAGTTTCATTAACAGTATTTTAAAGCCAGTGACAGCACACTGAATGACTTTAATTATTCCATGCAGGATCGTGGTGGAAAATGTACAGACACAAAATAACAGCACGCAAACACTACAGCATTTATGCATAGATTAACTAATATACACCAGCGTGATGGCATAAAGAAAATATTGTATTAGATGAGGTTGTAGTAGCACAAGTTAAGCAATAACAGTTTTAGCAGAAGAAGGATTGTAAGTTGTATTGGTTTGTTGCCTTCCTTAAATAATGGCCTAGTTCATTTTCCAGGGAAAAAAAAGAAATCACCACCTTTTTCTTTCAAAAAATTGTTTTAGGCAAAAAAAATATGTCACTTTTAACAAAAAGATGACTTAAGCAGGTATATAAGACAAAACAATGTTCTGTTGAGGTTGCTTCTATCAAAAATTACCAAAAGGCTTCAAATTAAGAAAATGTGCTTTTGGCTAAAACCCAACTTTTTCTATTAAGTTTGTGGTAGTATTTAACTGTGCTGTGGAAAGGGTATTAATTATTAATGTTTGTGTTTTTTTGTCATATTTAAATAATAATGAAATGACTGGTTGTGTCACATTTGGTGACAAAGAAACTAGCATTTCCAATAAGTGACAGTGGGGGGAAATAGCTGTGATAAAAGCTGAGCCCACCCTTCATGCAGAATTGTTTTATCTCAGCCACATTGGGAGGGTTTTAAAACTTGTTTTAAGTCACCTCCAAATAAACAGATTCAAATTTGGACTTTGACTAGACCACTTCCAAAGCTTAAATTTGGATGGCTTCATAGTATGCTTTAGATTATTGTCCCACTGGATAACCCAAGTAAAGTTGAGTTCAAAAACTGATGGTTGAACATTCTCAATCAGGATTTTGAGACGGACGACAGATGGCATCATCAATTTTGTCAAGTTGTGCCCATTCCAGAGTTTATTCATTTTTAGTCGCTTCTGTTCTTGTTGCCCAACAAGTTTTAACCTCAGTCTTGTGCATAAATGCTATTTTTGCCTATCCTCATTCTTGCCGACCTTTACTAAGGGAAATGAGGTCTGCAGGTGCTTAGGTGTTGTTCTGGGTTCTTGTGTAACCTTCTTAATAAATTGTTCATCTGCTCTTGGAGTCATTTTGCTGCTGCTGAGTTCTCTTGCTGGAGTCTCAATTGTTTTTGTTTTACGTTTTGCAGAATGATAGATGTCAGTCACTTTGCTTCTCATGTTCTTGATTTTGTTTTGCACCATGAATTGATTGTATCACTTTTGGATAGCATTTTTTCACTTATTTAATGATCCTTTTAAATATATTTTTCAAGCAAGGAAATAAAAATCTGTAAGGAAGCAAAATTCTTTAATACCGCACTATAAAATTTGTGAAAATTAGTGAAAGTTTAGGGAAAAACAAATATAAACATATTTGCTAAATTAACTTTATGTGGAAATGTTAAAATAAAATATACAAAAAGCCCTTTTTCTTTTTTTTTACTTTCTCTGCTTTTTAGTTAAATGTGAAAACTGCAAAATTTAAATCTATCAAGACTCCATATTTGGATTTCTATGAAGCAGAAAAGGCTAGAGTCTGCCCTCATTTCCTGCAGGGTCTTGTTGGTCATGCTATCCCCTACCACCTTGGATCTTGTCTTGCCTGTTAAATGGATTTCTTAAAAAATCAGTTATGTTCAGTTTATTACTGGCAGCACATACGAGCTGCTGAGTGTCACTGAACTGTGATTTGGGTGAATAAAAGAGCCTCTTTAGCATTCAGGTGTAGTTAAGGCAGCTATTAGAGCTGCTTTACACCTCCAGAATCAGAAAGAGGTGCCGCTGATCCTAACTGATCCTGTGCTCGGGGCACTCCTCCTCTGCCCGCATAATGACTCATCCTTTCACGAGATACATTTATGCAAGGGATAATATTTGAAGATATAAATCCATTTTCAGTGTCCTTAAATGTACAATATTTTCTACAAGCCCCATTTCCTCTGTGATATCTAACATCAGTTATAACTACATTTTATATGCTACCTAGTTCACTTCATTTAATCTGTCAGGTTTTTAATTTAAGATAAATTTAAAAAATAATTAATTATTGTGATTTGCAGTGGCCTAAACCAGAGCATAACCAGTAAAATTAATCAATTACCATTTCTGTCTCTTTGTTTTCTCTTAAATACAGTTCTCCCTGTTTTCTCTTAAATAAAATCAGCTGTTGAATGACCAGGTTTCACGTGTTATTAAGGATTCTCAGATCAGATGAGTTGTTAGAAAGTCATCTTTAAAGTCTGCAGAAGTTACAAAGCTAAAAGTCCAAAAGCGGATAAGGTTCTCTGAAAGATTACAGAGGAATATAAAAAAATGAAGATGGACAGCAGGAACTATAAGTGAAAATAAGTCAGTATATCATTTGCAAAAGTTTTTAAAAAATATATTTTTTAGGTTTAATGTTTGAAGGGGAAGCAGCACTTTACTTGCACATGGCAAATTGAACTAGAAATAAATACATTTCCCATTAAGAACTGAAATGACAAAATCCAGCTAGATGTTGCTGCATAGTGGCAAGCTGATGCAGTTGTGTCACACATCCAATTAATTGACTGTCGTTATAAAATGATGGCTTCAAAATGTGATAAATGCCTGGTTTCTCACCTCATCGCTCGTTGTGACTGTTCTCACTTCATCTGCTCACATCTTTGTTACCGAGGACGAGGATTTGAAAAGAGAAGCCGGGAGGATGAAGTGAGCAAAATGGAAGAACAGTGAGCTTGAACTCTTTTTATGTTTGACCTGCTGGCCAATGAGAGCAGACTGAGTCTTTAGAGCAACTGTCTGAAAGTGACACTGGCTCAAAAAGAACATTTCAGCCAAACGGTTCAGCAAAAATACCATCTGGGAAAGTATTATGTTTCTACTGTCAAAGTCCAAAAATCCTTTTCTGTGAGAAAAAGCAAAACTGAAAATCAGCTAAACAGAAGTGGAATCAGTTAACCACAGCCATGAAATTATTAATAATCAAAATTATTGAAAGTCTGTTTTTTTGTCCCACTATAAAAAAAAACACAACTGCTAAATTCCTGTGGATACAATTTTCAGTTTCAGTTTCTAGCAATCAGCTCAAACATTTAAATATAAAAACTATTAAACATTCAAAGTACAAGCTACTCTCTGTCTAATGAATTATAATAAAAGAAATGCACTCTTTCTAAATACCTTAAAAATGCTGCAGTTAAACTGAGAAATATTGTGGTTGCATATTTATTATGGATTTGACGCCAGTTTCAGTTGGCAACAGGTTGGCGTTTTGTTTTGGTTCTAAAACAGCGTCCCAGACAGGCTTTCAAACGGGAAGATGGAGATGGCTTTCCCACCAACTGTGTCTGCAAATAATTCAACAGTTTAGACACAATACTTGCCAAGCGCGCTTATTTAAAATGAGCTGTAGAAATGTTGAAAACTGCCCTGTGGTCCATTGAATTAAACAATTTTATATTTTTTTTTTTTTCTTGGGCACATTTACTGATTGTACCCGATCAATGTTAAACAACCAGAATCAGTAATGAAATTATAAGGGTGCTGGGTGTAGAGTTACAAGCAAGCAGCGAGTAATCTTCCTTCCATTTTTGTGAAGGAAGACTTAATATTGAGCTGTTGAGCTGCAGGAACGTAGCTCTCATCTGAGTTTAAATGTTTATATTTATGTCAGCAATACAATATTAAACTTCATAGTTTATATGAAATCACAGCTTATCTCTGAAAATTTTAATCGACTGAAAAATCTGTTAGGAGACAGATCTGGAAAAATTATTCAGCCACTTAATGAACATTTACGTAGAAAACACAGAGACTGTTTTTTTGACCTTATGCTGATTCTAAAAAGGGCTTTCATCATGAGTTTCTCAATCAATCTGACAACTTCTTTTCTTCCAAATACAGAAAAACACATTAATGTTAGCATGAGTTTAGCGTGTTTTTCAAGGACATTTAGATAAATGGTAAGGCAGTAGGTCCAACTTTGGGGCGTTCTGGTTAATAACATCACAATTACGCAAAAGAGTGGTTTATTTTAAAAGCAAACTGTACCATCCCCAATGAATACAGTTCTCCCTGAATCATTCACCTGTCTGATTACTAAGACAAAGACACACAATTATGATTGCTTAATTTTTCCTGGAATATTAAAAGATTGTTCAGATAACAGCTACTTTCAGAAATAAAGGTGGATTTCAGTGCACTGACTCCACCCTCAGTCCACACCTTGTGAACAACACCCACATTCTGGAATGACCTTTTCCTCACCTTCCTTAAAAGACAGTTGTTAAGTCCCTTTGATTGTGGAGGTCAGAATTTCCCATTTCTGTAATAATTTGATGTAATACTCAAAATTTTTGCTTTATGATTTTGAACAGTGATCCTCAAGAGTAACAAAACATTTATGCTCAAATTTAATCATTCTTTGTCTATATGACATTTAGTTTTTAAACCGTTTTACTTGAATAAAGTTGAATTTCGGTGTAGTGAGATTTCTGAGCTGCGCATGTATACCTGATTAAAGGTCTGACTGACATGTGGTGAAATAAACAGCAATGAATTGTCTTTGTTCAAACCATAACAACTGTTGTGGTCTGTGTGCTGAACCAACCCAGTGAGTTCATGAGTTGAATTTGCTCAGTCATTTTAAACCAAATTAATCTGTTTGCTTTCCAGCTCACAGATTCTCTGTTTAATATGCCTGACCATCTGTTCTGAACAACATGACTGATTTCTATCTCTTCAACAGAGGAGGGACATTATCGCTTAGTGTCGTGGCCCCGATTCGTCTGTTCATTGTCTGTACCTGTAGTTCTCTGTTAGGCTACATCAGAACACAAGGAAACACCCCGAACAGGTCAACAGTCTATCACAGACTAACACAATTTCACAGCCGCATTCACACATCCAAGAAAAGTCAACCTGACCTGTGCGTTTTTGGACTGCAACAGAAAACTGCTGCACCCAGAGGAAAAGCCTTGTGATGTCAAGTCAAGTTTATTTGTGCAGCCCGATATCACATAAGATATCTCTGTGGGCATCGCGGGCTCACAACAGCACTAGTTCCTGACCCAGCTCGATCTCTCTCAGAAGATGAGGAAAGGGCTGGTAAAAAGAAACTGTTAAAAGAAAGGAGAAGAAACCTCGGAAGACAGCTTCAGTGAAACAATTCCCCGTCCTCTGACAGATGGGGGAGAAAGGAAGAAAAGAACAAAGGTTTAAGGGAGACTTGGAGTTAGGGCTGAAAACATCTCAACACTGAACATAGTTTTTTTTTTTTTCTTCTTTTTCACAAAACAACACTTTCAGGTCACTGTTTCTATAATTAAAATGTATTTAAAAAGTCATCTCAAGTTTAACATGTGAATTGTTGTGAGAAAAAATGAAGTGAGGAATACCGGTAATTTTTTTTGTCATGGATTCCAGTAAGATTTAACAAATCTATAGAACCTTCTAGCTAAACTCTTTATTCTCATTCTTTGTTGAGGAGGCTTATCTTAAAAGTAGTGTAAACCCAATAGATACCAGCAAAGAATAGAAGTAGACTTTTATTGTCCCTTTTTCAGATTTCTTGAGTTGTTTTGTTGTCCATGTTAGGTGTTTTTGGCAGCTATAGCTGAATTGGAGATACTAGCCTCTGGATATTTTTGAACCAACCATGGGTCAATTAGGAGATGTTGTGGGGAATGCTCATAGATGAGTCCAAAGAGAGATTAGAGCTACAACCAGTTGAAAAAGGCTGTAATAGTATGTAATAATAATAATACTTAGACTTTTTTTCACTTAACACCACTTGAAAGATGAATGCATCTGATTTTCAGAAAGGTATACATTTTTACTGGTATTTGCAGCATTTGACCTTAAATCACAGTCTCCAGTTTGACTGCCATTTTTTGTCACAGATTAAATAACTCGGACTGAGCTCCCAAAACTAATTATTTTGAACATCACATTTTAATTAAACAGAATCAGCACCAGCTTGCATAACTGTTGTGTCTGCTGGTTTTCTATTGCATCTACAAGTAAACAACTGACTATGAAGTCATTTCAACCAAAAATGAGGACTGACACATTTAATTATTTCAAACCTCTATTTAGTTGTTTTTCTTATAACTCAATATTTTTTGCGTGAACATTTTTTGTCACGTACAGGCCACCATTCGTACATGTAAGCAAAAAGGTCTCCTGTAGAGCAAATGCAGATTAAAAAAAGTTTAGGAATATCTAAGTTAACCCGTATAAAAGGGACATTATAATTACAGATGCAGGCTTCATCTTTCAAAGATGGATGGCCTGATGAAAGTGCCTCTGATTACTCATTATTGTATTTAGCTTCATTGCTTTTGCCATTTTTATGGAGAAAAAAATGGAAGCCAACAAATGTAATTTAATTACTACTTGTCTGGTGTTTTCGAGGCTGTTAAATCACTGAGAGTTCTTTAATTGTGTATTTGACTGGGAATTTTCTGTTGTAAGTTGAGAATACTGTGGTGTGCTGAAAGATCAAGAGGTCAGGCATTAATGAACTTCAATCACAAAATGGAACAAAGCAACTTGCTACTTCTTCAACCCAAAATCATACCTTACCTGCTCGCCGCTGTATTTTTCTAAAGCTGGTGCGAAAGAAGCAAAATATATATGTTTACTGGCTGCTTTTAAATTAAATGACAGATTCCTCTTGATTCCTTATATGCTGACAATGACAAATATTTTTTTTTTTTCATTTTGAGTGTGCTTAATACTCTCTTACTGAAGCCACATGAAACATTTAGCTGATAACAGTTTCAGCAACACACAGTACACCTAGAGGTAATTTTAGGAGAAGAACCTCAAAAGAACATATTTGTGAGAGTGCGGTCACCAAAAGAAGAATACATTTAGCAAAACTGCCACCTATTTTCTTCAAAAATACAATTCACAAAACAACTGCTTGACTGAAAGACTGGCTGATTCATCATCCTTCTAAATCTTTCATGAACATCCATATATGAGGAGCTTTCTGTGCTTTCTGCAACCCACAAAATGTTTCAGAGTTTGAAATTGTTAGCTTTGTTGCTTCATGATATGATTCAAAGTGCCTGACAGTCATAACAGAGCAAAATTACTTGATTCTCGATCATTTTACATAATGTTATTTTCAATGTTCCTACAGCCTGCCTAGAAATTCTGAAATTATCTGATACAATTGAGTTCAGAATGGTGTGTTTGAACATGTATGCTGCCAGTAAACACATCGATACTGCAGCTATACTGCAGTGAACCCTAAAAGTTTTTCCTACTTTTGACATAATTTAGATAAGCATCTGTAACTAATCATCAACAAATTGATGTCCCCGCGTTGAATCATCCACATCATCATGATTAGAAGAGAGTAGAGTGTAATACTAAAACCAAAAGCCCATTGGTCTGCAGACAGCTTGTTATGACCCACAGTTACAATTTATTGTGACAGAGCCCTCCATTGAGCAAAGTAATTATGTTGAGAGCAAAGGAGGAAGTTGCCATAGAAACACAACCCCAGAAAGCATGAACTTTTACCACCAGAGACAACTGTTCATGATCTGTTCGAAAACACTGGTCAATATTTATTTTACTCATGACCACATCATCTTCACAGTGTATGAGTAATCGTTAAAACCATTCGCTGCAAGACATTTGCTAATTAAGTTCATCTGTGTGTAAATGCCTGAACTAAAATCCTTTATTTGTGGTTTTCAATGAGTGTTGGGAGTAATGTGGGTATGTGTTATACTTGTCCTTGTTAGCACATGCAGTCTGACCTTACATCAGTGTGATCCACATTATGTTCAAAATGAACTTTCTGGTACAATTATGTTGCTGCAGATACTGTTTTGTAGGTTATAGTGTCACAGAGCAAATTGGAAAAATAAAGAGCTTAATAGAATGGCTCCCATCTATTTGAATGATCTTACAAAGACTAATGTCATCACTGGCCATCAGACAGTAGTACCTAAATTCTGCTCAAGAAGATCCAGACTTTATGTGACATTTCAGGATATTGAAATTACCTACTGAGAGCTAACAAAACAGAAACTCAACAATATCAAGAAACTCTTGAAGACTCAGCTTTTCAGAGAGCTTGTTCTATACTCCTCTACCCCCTCTGCTTCAGTCTTTCTGCACTTCTTTCCCTTCCTGTACACTATTTCCACACCCCTGTCATCTTTCTAAGTTGCTTTTTGTTGGCTCTGATATTACCTTCATCATTAAAGTCTTCATTTTTAACAGGCTTTGGATAGAAGTTTTTACCAAATGCATAGACATAAAAGTTAATACATTTGGGAGCCTGTTTTATAGAAGGTGTCAAAAAATGTCCAACCATGTAAAGAGCTAATGGACAGATCAACTCAATATCTTCGCTTCATACAAAGGGCTTGGACCATCGACTTTTGAGAAACAATTGCTTCTTGGAGACGTGGACTCTATTGACGTTATACATTTTACCAAATCACTAACATTTGGACGTGATGTACTATGTACCAGTTCAACACTATGAAGCTTACCAGAAATCGCATGCTCTGTAAATGATGTACACCAACTGTGATGAGAAAAGTGTCAACTCGAAAAAGATGGCTGTTACACTTCCATTTCAGTCATTTGAGCTATTCAATATTTGGAAGTGTGTCCAACATGAACTGAATGGCTTCCTTCACATCCTCCGCTGCTATTTCCAAACTACAATCATGGACAGACTACAATTCTAAACAGCGCAGTAAATTAAGGTCTTTATTCAACGGAGAAATCAAGCTCAATGAGAAAACTGTTTCATGCAAAACAAAAATAACTTATTGTTTAAAGTCCACGTAGCCCTATAATCAGCATGATTACTGTGTGCTTGGAGCATCAGGAAACTTTTAGGTAAAGCATTGCTCATGTACAGGTATTATACCTAAAATTAAGTAGATTAAACTAAATGGAATATATATGCATTTTTTTTCTTCCCTTAATAATAAAAGGTGAAAGTATATTTCCAGGGTGACTTTTATCTCATCTGTCAGAACCTTCAGCAGCCTGCAATCATGCTGTCTATCAGCCACAGCTCAGGCCACAAGGTGATACGCATTCAAAGTGACTCACATGGAGGTCATTTACTCAAGATATAAAACAGTTGAAGAAGGTTGGAGCATTGGCTCAAACTGAACAATGTGGAAGTTTAAATGCAATGCATTTATTTTCCAATTAATGGTTAAACTGCATTGTTCAGCTGCCAAACGAAACGTCTCAACTGAGAGGGGGTTTGGTGAGACACAGAAGACAAATGTTTTGGGACGGGATTAGTCCTCCTTTTTTATTCACAATGGCAGACTGGGTTGCCAGAACTGGCCATTAGCTCAAATGACTTTCAGGTCTTTTCAAAGACACTCAAGCACTTAATACAAAGGCATATGTATCACAATATAGGCAGAATTGTTTTAGCAGTCATTTATAGAAAAGAGCTACAGCCCTCATCCAAGGAAAGACACTTTTCCAACAAAGCATGTCTAATTCGAAAAAGAATGGAGGAGAGAAAAAGCAATTTCAATGAGCCAGGAAATGTAATGCATCTGCCCCAGCAGCTTTGATGGGAGTGTATCAACTCTAATATGTATGCGCGGATTTGCGTGGCCATCCATGTGTCATGCTGTCCAGATGAGAAAGAACACGGTTGTTCTATTACATGGGTTAGCACTTCTATGTAGATCACTTGAGACCTGCTGGACATTCTTTCCCTACATATCCTCCCTCACATTGTCACTGCTGTGCTGAGTGGAGTGAAGTCAAACAACTAACACCCTTAGAATGAAACTGAAAATGGAAATTTGTTATTTGATTCACTTAGGAGCTTTCATCGTGTCATCAAGAGGCAAATTATAGGAGCTCTTTCATGGCCAGTGAATGGGAAACAGATTTGTAGACATGGTAACAGCAGCCAGGTTGATTTTACAGAAAATATGGGGATGTTTTTCTGGTTCAAAACAGACAACAGCAAGTGAAGCTCATTTTCATGTGAAATAAAATAACTCGTCCTTATACAAGTGGAGCTGTATTTTGGATTTCAACTTTCATTTGCTTTGTGGCTGGAAAAGAGGAAACAGATTTTTTTAATGTTCACAGAAAGAGCTCATAGTGATGTCATTTAGTGATATAAGCATTCTTTTTTTTTTCAAAATGAAAATTGTTTGCTCCACTGTAATAAGTTAGTCTGAAATATTCCAGTTTCGCTTTTGATTCTTTAAAGTATGGCACACTGTCACCATCCTGTACCTCATAGTTATACGATCCCTAACACCAGAAGATTTGGTGGAAGTGATTGCCGATTCTGCGCAAGGGAGGAAACTCAAAAAGTGTCTACGGCCACTTAGAACTGCCAGTGTGTTTTCCACTTAGAAATAAATACTGGCAGTAGTCAAATATACTCAGTAATGGCATGGCTGGAAAATGATCCACAGACACAATTAAATGCTGTATGGATGGGGGGATTTAGCCAGTTGCAATTTGCAGTTTTTGCTGTTGCACATTACAATGTCGTTACATCCAAAACCTCGTTTTTTTATATTTATAGCTACATTTTTGGAAACATGCTCCTTGACAATGTGTGGGGGATTATTGCCATACTGTTCTGAAGCTTGGGTTAGGAGAGATTTAACTTTACTATGTGCACAGTATCTTTTTGTAAGTCAAGTAAAAGGGAGAAAATAAATACTCCAAAAATAATGTTTTTTTGTTTTGTTTTGTTTTTTTATGAATATTTTAACACTTATTTCAAAGAGAACAGACCGTGGATTGTTTTTTTAAACAATAAGTAAGTTTGCTCTCAGATAAAACGTCTGCAGGCAGAAGAGTTTTGGGACAAACTCTTGTAGTAACTTGTGGATATGAAATAGGAGGACAAATTTGCAAAGGAGTGAATTGACCTGGAGTCACCATGGATGCATCACTGCAGAATCTCAGCCTGTTCTAAGCTCTATAATTATGATCATGGTTATTCAGGTTAAATTGTTTTGTTTGATTTGTCATTTTGTCAGGGATTCTTGGTGGCAGACAGAGACAAATGCTAGAAATGCAGTTGGTCCTGACAGTCTGAAGGACTCTTAAATGCTGCCACTCCTACAAAAACAGCATGAATGGTTTCCCAAAGAATGTTACCTAGACATAACCTAAAAACAGAAATGCTTTAGAATCCCAAAAGCATATTTTTTGTGCTATAAAAAATATTGCATAAATTGGTAAATTGAAAGGATACACGGGTATTTTGTTGTTGTTTGTTTCAAATTAAATCTAAAGAGTGTGGTTAGCATTAGTCTTAAGCCCTTTGACTCATTTACCTCTAAATAAAAAGAAAACCAAATAAATTTTTCTCTGCAGTCCGGTTCTCTCCTTTTCAGCCACAAACCAAAAGAGGTTAATAGCAGATGTGGAAGAAAGTTTTCTGATCAACTACATTTTTTGCAAAACACTGTATGTGGCAGAAAATTAACATTCTAAACACACCTTGTCCTTAGTGAAAAATTGTAGCAGTAGTTTTATGCTCTTGGTATTCTTTTTTTTTAATCAACAAAACAAGGAAGCTGGTCAGTATGGATGAGAAGATAGAGCCAAATATAAAGTAATCATGGAAGAAACCATGTCAGACCCTAAAGGACTTGCAGCTGTACTTACAACAGAAAGTGATTAAACAATGCGTGTACCCCACAAACCTTTTAGATTTTTATTTAGAATGTTTTCGAAAAACTTGTATCATTTTTATCCTCCACTACTTTCAAGTTATGTGGATTTTCTGTGACAATATGTGAAAATCTTTAGGGGGTATTTTTACTGTTTCAAACATATTTTCCACCTCCTTGAGGATGTCATGTACTTACTGGAGGAAGTGGTGATTACAGATGTTCTAATACATCATTTCTGAGCAAAGCGGAGTGCCTGTAAAGAGGAAAACCGCATATGAATTCATTTATTATTTTGAATATTTACATTTGTCTTTTCTTTGTGTTACTTTGATACCTGCCTCAAAGACTATGAATGCAAATGAGCAGTTTTAGAGTTAAAACATTTTATTTTTACTGGTGCTCATTAGCATACACTGTCCTTGTTAAACAAGCCAGTAATATAGCACAACTAAGGCCAAGCATTTGCAGTCTAAACACAAAGCCCTTTTTAATCCTCTAATCAAATTTAATGATGCTGCCTTTAAGTGTATTCCTCCAAATTGTGCTTTTTAGTGGTAATTTATTCATGGCAGATAGTCGTAAGATCTTTGCTCAAACAATAAAAAGAATACTCACAGTGAAATCCAGTGAGCTCTGTTGTTTCTACTGTGCTTTCTTAAAATTATCTTTCTAATTCACAGACAGGAAAGGGAATTGGAACTGGTCGCACATTCAAACATGACGCAGCCATCTGACGATTCAGGAGAGCAAAGGGCGTTTAGGTGCAGTGGAGAACATGGAGCGGCTGGAGCTTCTCAAACAAGCAGCACACCAGCTCACCAGTGGTGGGAAATAGAGGACATCTTGCCAGGTTATGACTTCAAACATGTAACAGCCTCAGCAACTCCAGGCCAATAGAACAGATTGCTCCAATTACAGCAAGCCTCACGCACTAGAGTCCCCATGATACATGCGACGGTCTGTTTGAGTGGACTTTAGGCAGTGGCATGCTGCTCTGGAGCTCTGAGGCCCACATGTCCCACTGCCAATCTGTATTCTGTCTGAACCCGCAGACATCTCCTTTTAGCCCTGCTTTCGTTTCAGCTTCTGTTCAAACTGGCTGTTTTTGGCTGCCAGCGCAGGTGATTGGCACCCTCGTTCTAAATTTATAACAAAATCAATTCTTTAACAGCATCCCTGAGCACATCAGTCTGAGTGAGAGGATTTCTGCCCCCTTATTTTCAGCGTCTCAGCCTCAGAGTGGTTGTAGATGAATCCCCATGCACATCGTGGCATATACCCACGTCAGCTCTTAGATTTTGCTTGAATTTGCGGCGTATAGTAATGCTAGGTGGCAGCATCATTGGGAATCACCTCTTTAATTGAGGGCTGCTTTGAGAAATTGATCAAGGCCTTTGCAAAGGTTGAAACATCGTTGAGGGAGGAGCCTTGTCCGCGAAGATTCATGTGTCTCTTGGAGTAGACTCTCCGTGGTCTCTTTTGTTTGGCAGGCCCAGCATGAGGACGACCGCATGATGAGCACCACCACCTCGTTTCTCCTCCTAAATCTGAATTAAAAAGGTGAGGCTGGTGCTGATAGGCTGCCATAAATGATACAGTGTTGTATGTCTGCATGCCTCCCCAGATGGCTGCTGCACTCCCTTTGCACCATCAAGACACAGGGAAGATGTATGGTTGTGTTGTAATGAAAGCATGAAGGGGTCTTAAGTCGCAAAAGGAATATCTCCATCATACTGGTAGAGAGGTAATAATGCCCATGTGTACTGTATTCTGGGGAAAAATGAATTGTGGGGCGACAATACAAAGCTTATGAATTAAAGGAGAAGCAGAATAACCTCTAGTGGAGACTGTGAACCTTTGTGCTTTAAATACTGCCTGCAGTTTTTTTTTTTTCTCGTTATAAGCTGTGTACTTGGTACAAACATGAGGGTGAGCAGGACAGTTTGTAATAACACATCTTTAGAATAAGTGTCAATAATTTGAGTCTTATATTTTAATGCTTGTTTTCCACGGTGGGATGATTGTTTAACATACACGTTCTAAGAAGTTAAAGAAGTCACAACCTGGATGTACAAGAGTTTAACCTGGATTTTCTATTTCAGACATTAGCAAAATTATGCATACAGACTCAAATACACTCACCAGATCCATTATTTGATATATCTTTCTTGTACTGGGTTGGAGAAAAATTTTGCCTTATTTCTGTGTTGTTAAATTAACAAGGCGTCAGAAGACATTTTGGTCCATACTGTCATGGCAGCATCATGATATGAACCTCCCCCTCCACCACATCTCTCAAAGTATCTCTGTTGGATTGAGGTCTTGTCACTGTGGAGGCCAGTTGCATACAGTGAAAGTCGTGTTTAAGAAACCAGTTTTAGATGATGTGAGCTTTGTGATGTGACGCATTATACTGCTCAAAGGAGGCCTCCAAACATTTGTGCACTGTCATAGATGTGTGGATACGATCAGCTGCATTTCTCAGGTAGAATCTGGCATTCAAATAATGCTTAGTTGCCACTAAGAGGCTCCAATTCAAAAAGAAAATGGGGGGTTGCAGTTGATTGGAGGAACAAAGGATCATTGATGCATGAGGATGGAAATAATAATTTAATGTTTTTAAGCCAAGTTCTGACGCTACTATGTGATGGCTGCAGCAGAAATTAAGACTTATTGGACCAGACGTTTTCCCATGAGTTCGTTAAGCCTGTGTGAAGTGTAGCCTCTGTTTTCTGTTCTTAGCTGACAGGAGTGGCATTCGGTGTGGTCCTCTCCTGCAGTAACCCCTTTTGCTTCAGGGTTCGACAAGTTGTGCATTCAGATACGGTGTAGTGCATGCCTGGGTTGTAATGAGTGGTTATTGCAGTTACTGCTGCCTGTCTACCATCTCAAATCAGGCTACCCATTCTTCTCAGACATCAACAAGGCATTTTTATTCATAAAACTGACATTCAAAGTTTCAATTATGAAGAATGAATATGTAGTTCTACATCTTTGTGATTCCAGGCACTTTGCCTAAGCTACTACAAGATTCAGAAAAAGATATTCTATGCATTACTACCACTATGCTTAACTGTCTAAAAAGCGTACTCTGAATTGAAAAAAAAATGTAACCAAACAAGACAAGTTTTGTCTTGTTTGATTGACTATGAACATTATCTCCAGAATGCATGTGGCTTTTCCTTGTGGACTGCTGCAGGGGCTTGTTTTTTGGTCTGTACCTTCTTAATTAATGGGTATGTAAAACTCATTTTCCTGCAGACAGAGACCCTGGTGTTCCAGCAGCTTCAGTTTCATTAAATAATCTGACTAGTGTGGTTTCTAAACATCTTAGCTATTTTCCTTTTGTCTGACCCATAAAAATTTGATTCTGAAGGTCAAAACACAATTTTATGTTGTGATTGAACAAACAGCAAAACGGGCTGTGAATGGGTAAACCAGGCTGAACTTGCCTCTCCAAAGTCCTGATCTTAATTGTGTTCAATATTTGTAGTACTGTGTGTGCTAAAAAGTCAGGTCCATGTCAGGAAACCAAATAGTTTAAATGAACTCCACCGATTATGCAGAGAAGAGTTGTTCAGTCAAACCTCTGCCAGAAGCTTGTTAATGGATACAAAATGGGTTTGGATTAAGAAACTTGCAACGGTACTTTAACCAAAGATCGATGGTTGGTGTCTATTAATATTTTAAGCCTGTATGTTACATTTGGGTCTTTGTGGATTGGAGAAAATCAGAAAAAAAATCTAACTTCTACTCTTTTTTTGTTGTTGTTGTTTGTTGTTGTTCATCAAAGTGTGTTGTATAATTTCCCCCGGCCACTGGAAAGAGCGTTTTTTGAAAGCAATAGTAAAAGCTCAACATTTTTAAGAGCCTTTGGCTCGTAAAGATTTTATGTAAACCTCTTGAAGTTTTATAATAGATAAATGGAAAATGTTTGACAAGATGTTGATACAACTTCAAAGAGGAGTTCAAAGAGGCATTTGTAAGGCACAAATGCCTCGTCAGTTATCGTCAGTTGTCATAAAAATGCAGTATATATCAAAAATAATGTAAAAGAAATTAGATATTTTTTTAAAAAGTTGATTTTACGTAACGTAACTCTTTTAATGGCAAAGATATTATTCACCATTGTGTCAATAAAAGCATTATTTCCTAAGAAATTATTATTCTTGCAAACTTCCTGTTGCAGAAATCATTTCCCATTGAGTGACACTGAATATGCATTTAATATATAAGTGGGTGAAAATGTTTACATGAACTGCCTCCAGATGTTCTAATAATGCAAGTGTTTAAAGAGTTCAAGATGAGATAGATTTAAAAAATATACTTGCCAGAAGTAATTCGATGCATGTACAGTAATACACTGTAAATCAACTCCTGATGTTCAGTTTGTTTACATGTAAAATACTTGATCCATTTATATGAGATAGTAAATATTGAATGATTGATGTAGCCTTCCAGTGAACATGCCCTTCACCGTTTAAGATATTACTTTGTAAACTTTCAGGAGCCATTTTGCAACTTCTAGATTACAAGTTACCGCCATGTTCAGGTATTTCATCTTCTTCACTAAAACTTTATGACCCTCCATAGGGATCCTTATCTGACTTATTTCCAGTTTGATTACCATTATGACCTTAAAAAGTAAGACATGATGTTTAGTGAGCTTTTAAAATGCATTAGATGTTCACTCAATAAAGAATTTTATTTTATCAGCTTGTGTATCATCCTATGATCCTGTTGAAGTAATTAGTTTTTTCACACACTGAGTAGAAAACATTGCTTTACTTTTTTTTCTTTGCCCATTTAATTATTTTATATTATCAAATAGTTATCTGTTCAAGTTCAACAATTTAAGGTAGCACACAGACTAAGTATGGAGTTTTATTTGCAACATCTCAAACAGACCTTTACAAATCTCCTTTTAGAACACAGTGCCATAAGCTGCCTGTTGAAGCTGATAATACGACCTGTAGGAACACTGTAAAAATAGGTGACCTCCAGTAGTCATGAGAATAGGCAGCCTAGATGTGAAATCTCTGGTGGACTAATCTACCTGGCAACCTAGAAAGTGAAGCTTTCTACTATGTGAGCAACCTCGCAAGAATTTCTTTTTCTTCTTTGTGCCTAAACCTAAACAAACAGAAAGTGATCATTTTAAAAGTGAGAAATTATATCTTAATGCAGATTGATCTGTTGTACTTATGGTCACGTTTAATAAGTTTGTATATCATTGAAAGTATTCTTTATTTCAGTAACTCAGTTCACACATAGATATTTTTAGATGTTTATCAGTTATGATTTTCCACCTACAGCTATGGAAAACATATTTTAGAGTATACAATTGCATCAGACCAATTAAAAAACATAAAAACATTTTAACGTAGAAATGTGGGCTTAATGAAAAGTAAGTTTAATACACAATTAAAGGCTGTTATTTTCAAAAGGTACCCTTGTTTTGATAAACAAACTTCATTGTGACATATATGGTAATTTATGGAATATAAATGAATGTTTACTACACTTGAATAAGTTTCCTGAGATTTATGATGTCTATTATGATAGTTTCTTCTTATTATTATTATTATTATTACCATCAAAACAAAAATGCAAATCAAAACTGTTTCAACATGACCTACGTACGTTTTTGAAAACAGAAAAAAGCCCATTACACTATTTTCGTAATGCTGCCAAAATAGTGTAATGCAACCTTACTTATTTGGAGTTCAATATTTGGACATTCGTCTTTTCACCTTAGTGCGACAGGAAGTGGGTATGTGTAGAGATGTTTAATAAAAGGAACAAAACCTTGGGTGAAATAGAAAACAACTCCATAAGTTCCGTCATTGCACACAGCTAGAACAGCCAAGCTGAGGGATAAATGTGTTGAACAGGTGATGTTCAGCAGCTGTGCGGTTCCTCCCTTTGTACATCCATTGTACATTATAATCATAAAATATATAGTTGTTGCAGATGAAAGTTAATAAATATCAGAAGAATAATTTTTTAGTGTTTTTGCTTTTTTTTTTATCCAGAGAATTTGTCTATCCTGTTATCTGAGATCAAGTAAGGAATGTAAAAGGTCTAGGATGGAAGCAAAGAAATGTCTTTGTATCTCATATAGAGGGAATTCAAGGCAAAATCCAGGTCAGAAGGAATATACAGTACAGTCCCTATAGAAAGTTTTGAGTCTGCCCCAAGTTCTTCTCCATGTGGGGAATGACTGGAAATCTCTAAAGGTAGGCACCCAGGAGGCATCCTGTTCAGATGTCTGAACCGAAGCTCCACTTGTGATTTCTTCGAGTCCTCCAAAGGAGTGTTTTTTTTTGTTGTTATTATTTTTTTTTATGGAGATTTACTGTTTTAAAAAGATTTAAAATTCTAGCGTACGCTGGTTCAAATGAGACAGACCTGAAGGGACTGCAAAGGTTTATTTAGGAGAGTGTCTTAGGAATATTCGTGAATATAAAATTTTGTCAAGTTGTACTTAAACCGACATTCCCACCAGCAACTTTGAGAAAAGTTTTATCTAATTTAAATTCATTATTGTCATATAATGTATCCATTTGATTTGCAATTAGAAGTCTGTTGCTCATGAAATGTATCTTATTAATTGACCATAAATACACACACATGCAAATATATATATTTATATTTTTATATATATTATACGTGTCGGTGTGAATTGTTGAATCGTTCAGTGAAGTTAAAACTTTATGCAGTATAAGTGTAATAATGTTTATTGTCCCTTCAGTGCCTTTAGTTATATGAAAAATAAGCTTGTCTATTTTTCTTCCTAAGGTTTATCACTTTTGGTTTATTATGTGAAAAGATTTTGTTATTTATATGTTGCAAAAGAGAGAAGTCCCTTTATGTTCCGAAAGATGAGAAGAAATGATGAGCTCAAATTATTACCATAACTTCTCACAGGCCACACTCTCTCCTGAAAAATCACCATTCTGACTCCCAGTATCGCCATGTTTTACTTAGTATTGCCATCAAGATTAGAGGGGGCATATCAAGGGAGAGGCTGGAGTTTGAGCTTCCAGTCTATCCAATCTAAAACATAAAGCTTGCCAAGTTTGCCCGCAGTCAGAGAACTGCCAAATCTCTTACATCCTACAAGCAAATGATTCATCTCAGTCTTTCAACGGCAGAAAATATGGAAACGGGATATGTTTTCTGCAGCCAGACAGAGAATCAAAGGATCTTCCCACTCATATTTTAACTTCTTTTATGGATTAGTGCACAGAGTGCACTATTGATCTGTGTACAGCAACTAAACCGTCTTTTCTTAGCTGCAGTTGTGTTAATAAAACAAAACTCTTTTAATGAAGAAATGATTACCAATAAGCTAACACAGAAGCATTTTTTATAAAGTCAAGATGACATTGAATTAGTTAACTTTCTAAACATTTTGAGAAATAAAATCAGATAACTGGGAACAAACCTTTTGGTCTGCACAAGGGAAGCTGGGAAAGTCTGCCTAAAACCACTACTTGGAATTAATATAAGAAGTTTAAGAATAACTGAACCAAACACAAAATAAGAAGCTTACAGAGGACAGCAGTCCTTTAGCCAATTCAATAATGTGTCCTTGCTGTTGTTTTAGACATTTCATTGATTTCCTTTCACTGAGAAATTGTCAGAATGCGACCATGCAGGAGCCTCTTTTCAACAATTTATTAAATATTCACTATGCATTTTTTCCAGTCTGTGCAAAGTTGATTTACCACATTTCCTCTCACCAAACATAAAACATGAAAGTTGTCAACAGTTAAAAGGATTGTGCTGTAGTCATTTCAAACGTAGCTGCAGTTTCCAAGGTTACAGGCAACGCAGTATTGTTGTCTTTTAGGTAGCAGGAAATTGGGAATAGATCATAATTTATTTTTGATGAGGAGTAAAAAAAAAAGGAGAGGACAATTTTGTAATAGGAAATATGTTGGTTCATTGAGGCTGGTGGAGTGGGGTGGGGGGGACAGAAAATATTGGGGCATTGTGTCTGTGGATGCTGCATCATTTCTCAGTGAGACAATAAACATGAGGGTGGCATCTGCACACTCTGAGAGGAAAACAGAAATGTGCACTTCAGATGAGGAAACAAAATTGAAAATCAGCACCAAAGCTCTGGACATCTGACTTCAGCAGATAAATCAAAGATTTATTCAGAGAGGTCAAAGCGTCAAAATGTGAACACAGAACTTGGATGATGGATCAGCACCCATTTGACAGCTGGATGTGATAAAAGCCCCAGGGCATGTTCAGCGATGTGTCCGTCTGCGTATTTGTTCATCAGAGAGGCAGGTGCCTGCAGAACTGAACCGGTTTGCTCTTCTTTGTCTGTGCTACACCAAGGCACAATGGACATTTGTGCTTTGTGAGGAGGGTGCTGCATGAAGATGACTATTTAAAACAGGAACACAAACCACATAGAACCTAGGCTTGATTGAGCAAGCGAGCCAGAAAGATAATCATCAATCAGCACCCCATGTTTTCTAAATCAATACCATGTGCTGGCATTTTGGCAGCTTTCCTCACACCACCGCCAGAGACAAAAACAAAACAAAAAAAACTCTGCCACTGAATCTGCCACAAGGCGTGCTCCTCTCCTCCTACTTATTTACAGAGGCAGTTGTTTTTTAACAAAAAACACAGCAGCGGGTCACAGGTGCCACGAAAATGAACCATCTTCTTCCCTCTGCTGCAAACAAGTATGAGCATTTACGCTTCCATATCTGTGGATGCATTCGACGTGTGCCCAAATGAAGAACAGACTCCTCTTCACAGGTAGAGGTGACTGCTGACCCAGTTTGAAGTTGGGAATGTGTGCCAAGGTCACACACCCACAGCGTTTATTTGTTCACAAACAACCAGAAGGCATGTGAGCGCGGTGGTATGTGGTTTTGGTATTGTATTTCTGTTAACTTCAGAAAAGAGCAAAGGATGTTTCCTATAGCTGCATTCCTTCTCCAGAAGGCTTGAAAAGTATTTATAAGAGGTGGGCGATATTGCTGAAAGGCTTATGACAATAAAAGTGTTTTATATCAGTTGATATTGATAACTACATATTTGTTTTTTGTTTTAAATATCCTAAATACTGCCAAACTGGTGATGTGATCAATCCTTTTTCATCCACAATTTCCTCATGAGCTGTTGCACTCATATTTTTTTTTTTTTATATCACTCCTGTTGTTTTATATTTTTAAACAATTATGAGGCCTGGTTGCAAATCATGACACTGCTCCAACATACTGAGTCGTGTCTGCATTCTGTGAACCTTGCAGACTCTGCGCACTGTCCTCGGACGGTTTAGATTTCACAGTTAACCATACATGCTAACCATGGTCTATTTTGTTTGCTAATTTTTCTAACACCCTTCTGGGCTGAACTTTTTAAAATTGCAATGCAATGCATCGCAATAAAGTTTTCAACTGTAATGTGACAAAAAGCGAAAAACTTTCAGTGTCTGGTTTTGAGTTTTCTGTTAAAAGGCTTTTGTTTTAACTCCTGGATTTTACTCATCATAACATTTACTTATTTTTTTATTATAAAAAGCAAGAAAAAAAAACAACTTTTAGAGCTTTTCAAGCTCATAGCTGAAATTAATTCCTGCGTCTTGGTTTTGAAGTCTTAATCTCCCCTTCACAGCCCTGCTCTGCAATGTCGAGGATGTCATTTATAAATCTGACCTCATGAAAAGCCTTTGGAGTCTTTCAACAAAGAAAAGCATGACAACTAACTCTGTTTCCTTTTTGCATACTAAATTGCAAGTGAAGTGATAGGAGATAACTTTTGCTGCCTCAATACTGCTCTCTGCTGGAGAAGAACCTATCTCTTATGACGCTGACCCATGGGTAGACACTGGACCAACACTGAGAGAAAAAAAAAGAAATCAAGAAATGAGTTAGGTGTTGGTGTTTATTACCAAAGCAGCATCACTAAACAGTTAAAGAAAAAGGATATAAAGCCTGTTCAGACTTTATGTGGAAGGTTATATGCTCTCTTTATTTTCTTAAACAGATCCTCCACCTTATGGCTCTCAGATTTACAGACTTGCAGGCACAATTTGAATAGCCGCAGGGTTGAAGGACATTTGGAGCATTATCACTTTGTTCAGCTCCCATGCTTGCGTGCGTGAGCTCACACGTGCACCTTGTCAGGAGCTACACGCTTCCCGCAGAGCCCTCGGAGCTGACCACCCACCTCTTTTTAGCCCGGTTAAAGAACCAAAGGGAAATCATATTTCGGGATGATACTCTCTCTCTTCATCTCTGCCATGCTTATTACTGCATCCAAGAAAGATCAAAGCTACCTAAACTACCCTCAGAGCTCGCAGCCCACTGAAGATTCTTCACAGTTCTAGAATAACGAGGTGAAGACTGCCTCCACTTTTATCCTCACCTTACTTAGCAAGTGAGTCATATTTGTAAGAAAATCGTTTTCGCCAGAAGTGCCACACTCCCCTTATAAACACACCGAGGGAGACATGGAAGCACGGGACGATTCAAGCTGGCAAACACGCTCATCAACATTAACACTGTTTTACTTCCCACAGGAGGTGAAACCATTTATTTCCCTGCTGTCGGCTATTGATTCATGTATCAGTATTACCCAAAGGTCAGAGCAATAATCAGATGTGACCAGTATCAAGTGCTCCCATGAAGCCTCTGATTCTGAAACAGCTGTTTGAGCTCTAATTAAAGGGAAGTAGCAGGTGTCACCTGAGCCCCGACTGCAGGTCCACACCTGGCTGCATTAATTTGATCCAAAGTGGTTTTGACGCTCTGCTTGCACTCTAAAGTCCCACATTAAGCCACGGGAACTGAGCACCTGGCTGATCAGGAAGGGTGTTTTGCTGACACCACTCTGAGGAAGCCGGGGAGCGCGTGTGTCTGCGAGCGACCCGGGGGACGTCTCCATCCTCCCTGGATCTGCCTTACCAGAAACATCTGTAAGTGAGCAGACCTGCTACGCTGACCTGTAGTCGCACTGAGCAGAGGGCTTGGCGCAGTCGAGATAATTGTCTGTGGAAACCTCCCACAGGCTGTAAAAGCAGCTTGTTTCAGATCTCCTGATGATTTCACAGGACATTTAACTTTACACCTCTCATTTGTTACCTCTCCCGGGGCATTTCCAAATATCCATTACCTCGTTCCCAAGGAATGTGGAAAACCTTAACTGCTGCTTGCTTTTATGTATGCATAAATTGCCACGGGGATAAATGTGACTCTGAATTTGGACGGAGTGACACCATGGTTGTTAATGTGCAGCTCTAAACAAACTGATGACCTCTTAAATGTTACAATAAAAATAGTCATTTTAGATACAACACTGTTCAGTCTGTCCAAGGCTGAACAATGCCCAATGAAATCTATATGATCCAAGCATAGAGCACCAGTGGTTCAAGTGGTTACTGGTTCAAGTCACGTGGAACTCTCTCTGGCAACAGTTTCGTTTTGCCATGACAATAATTTCGTGAGTCAACAGGCTACGACTGGCAGTTTATGTCAAGCTAAACAGTGTTTAATTGGATTCTGAGCCATGGCAACGACACCAGAGGCTTGTTTCCATCTTTTATTTCAGCAGCACCTGGAGCGTAATGGTAGTGATTACATCCCTCCTGCGGTGTCCCTGTGGTTGTACCCTCGCGGGCCCCTGGGAGGAGGCGGCTGAAAGTCATAGTGCATGCAGCGTCTGCTGCCCTGTTTAACTGCTGGCAAACCGAGCTTTTGCTGCTGAGGATTTTAGTTACAGCACTGGCGAGACAAACTCGGGTTCTAAAGGAATTATGACAAACACCAAATGAATTGCTCGCTTGCACAAAGTCAGACTGCTGAGATTCCAGAGTGTTTCTGCAAAACCGAATTTTATGCAGAAACATAAAATGAAAGCACTTTACTTCAAGGTGAAATTAAATTAAACTGTTTTACAGAAAATTATTGTTGATAATTTTACAATTTAATAAAAATATATAGCACTTTGAGTAATGTATTAAGTCTTAATCAACTGCATGACTCAGAGTGCTTTGAATGTTATTACTTTGACTTTTGTCTCAGAGCTGTTTACCTCTCAGAAAAACTGACTGTTGAAATTGAAAAAGTGAGAAAAGTTTTAGATTTTTATTCCAGCTGAAGCCTATCCCAAAAGTCATCAGGAGAGAGCCAAGGTACAGAACAGGTCAAAAGTTATTTGCAAGACCAACAGAAAGACAGACAAAACAGGCAACAACTCACACTTCAAAAGAAATTGAAGTGCAAAATGTTCTGCAATTTTAGAAGACTTTACAAGCTATAGAGGCCACACAAGCTGCTTTTATACCACAACCTTCATTCACTGATTCACACACCGTTTTTTCTAATGCTTTGTTACACCACATTCTTTTTTTTATTAACAGTTGAAGGAGATATCCAGTAAATGCCCAGGGCCGGGAATTAAACCCAGGGACATCCGCATCAAGGACTGTAGCCTCATTGTATGTCACAACTGCTCTACCACTGAACCTCAGATAAATAACAGACATTTATTTAAATGGGGAAACAAAGAAAAGGAAATTTCTGAAACAATTTTCTTCAAGAGAGGAAAGGAAGGTGTTTGCTATGGGAATTGTAAAGTTCCCTTTGCGTTTTACAAATGAGATGGTCCTGCTGGTAACTTCAGGCCATGACATTTTGTGTGTGCTACAAATGTTCGTAGTTGGTTGCAAAGTAGACAAGAGGAAAGTCAATTTCCTGAAAGTTTTACACCATGGTTCCTGATTTTAAAAAAGGTAGACTGCTCTCTACAGGACACAATTTGAAAACATGTTGCATGTTGGGAGAAAACTGCGACGAATGATCGTTTTGTTAAAGTGGATAACATGCATTTTTGATCATATTTTACTACATTTCGACCAATACTTCTACCATTTATTCTTGGAAGTGCTCTGTAGCTGAACTAATATCTAAGTCAAACTGAGGATGATGATTTTGACATTATCTATGAAGCAAGAGTGTCCAGAGTCAGTCCTCATGGGGCAAGGTATCCTGAATGTTCAGTTCTCTCAAATAATAGCTCATTAGTAGACCTTTGCAGAACACTGACATGCTGCGGAGGTCGTAAATACCACCAGGGAGAGACATAACACATGCGAACATCAGCCCTCAAGGACTACCTTTGGATGCACTACAGGCATCCAAAGGTAGTCCTCTCAGAAAAAAAGGGTTAGGATAACCAAGATGTAGTGATGATGGAACAGAGGATATTGAAGTAGTTGAAAATGCTGAAATTACTATAGACTCTGAGATAGCTTAAGATTTACTGAATGGTAAAGCTAAAGGATAAAGGAAAACATGATGTTAGACACTGATAACTCAAAAATACCCAGAGGCCAAGCAATGAAAAGCCCAACAAGATGCAAACATCAAAAATTACCTTAGGGTAAGGTATTTGTTAACACTTTATACTTGTCCCTATACAAATACATAAATTAAATTACATGTTCTCCCTCCAGTGTTTCAGTATTCTGAAACTCAAGTTGGTTCAAGTTGCTCAAGTTGGTTTTAGAATAGGCCTGTAAAAACAATGTGAAAAATTTAAAGGGTGTGAATAAGTTATGGTTGTACTGTCATTTCCTCTTTGTCCAGAGCTGTGCTAGAAAACACAATTCAACAGGGAGGGTCTAATGAGTCAAAAAACAAAGAGTTTGGAGAGCACTGGCTGATGAACCAGGAGGATTTATTTTTTTAGCATAATGAACAACTTTAGAAAATTGAAAAATATGGCGCCATACTGGTGTAACATCAACATTTTAATGCCATTTTATAAATTTCACTGTGAATAGTATTACTAAGTCAAGTCAGCGTACGTATGTCCGTCTTATTAAACCATATTTTTTTCATCTGAACAGACATGTGGAAAAGCTCTATAAGAAGTACATGTTTAAAAACAAGATTTTCAAAGTGCATTTTTCATGCTGGGAAATAATGAAATCATGTGTGAATGCATTATGATTTATGCATGAAAGGTCTAAAAAGAGCCACTGCTCATCCACATTGAAGGCAGTCCATTGAAGTGGTTTGGGAGTCTTTTGAGGATGCCTCCTGGGTGCCTACAGTTGGAGGTTTTTCATTCCCAGAGCTCTGGGTCTGGAAAAAGACCCAGAGCTCATTTGTAGGGACTATGTTAACCCTCTGGTCTGGAAACTCCCCTGGATTCCACAGAATGAGCCTTCTTGGTTTTCTTGGACGCAAGGACAGGTAAGTGGAGGATGATGGATGGAATTGTTAAGGAACATCTAAATGCATTTTTGCCAAAACTAAATTGTCTTTAAGTTTACTTTGGGCTTTGGATATCTTGTTTCTGGACTTTAGATCCTGTTATTTTCCTGTGTGTTTTCTTTGCCTCAATACCATTTATTTAAGATTTGATCAAATTCTCATGACCTTAAAAGACACAATTGCTCACAATAATTCAAAATTAAATCCTAATATATCCTCTGAAAGACACCAGTCTTCCTCCTACTAGGGCTTTGGGAGGAACAATGATTCCTCACCTGCCTCCAGATAAACCAGGAGAAAGGTTACTGACCTCTGTGCATGAAGTCGGTCCTGACAGCACAGCGAGGGACAGAGTTGTCAGACTTGTGACCTTCAGCTCGGCCCCACACTGTCTTACAACCACAGTATAACGTGTGTGAATAATGCATCGGTTCTCCTGCTGGGACCTCCTTCAGTAGTTCACACAAGCAGATATGGACATACACAGCATTCGCATTATGGTGTGAGGTTTTCCCCCATACAGTGTAATAAAAAGAGCATGTTTTACCAGCGCAGACCTGCTGTTTCAGTGTATAATACGAGGACAAACATGTTTTGTAGTAGCCTTTCTTAGCTGCACTACAGGTATGAAAGTTTTTGCATCCCTTTTTATTCCAGGATAAAACCTAAATGTAATCTTTGTTCTAACAATTCCTATTTAATTATGAGAACTGTGGATGTATGGGAAGCAAAATATCTTTAAAGAAACAAGTTGGCTCTGCTTAAGCACTAAGGATTGTCATAGCTCGGATGACTGAGAACCTGCACCAGCATAACTTTAATTTAGATTCTAAAAGCTTAAATAATTTTTTATTCTTTTTTATTGCATGTAGAATAGCAATTGTTGCTGTTTTAGATGTTTTTTGCCTAAGATATTAGCAAAATTGCAATAAAACTCAGTGAACAAGCTGCCATTGTGCTCATAACAGTAATGTCTAACCTCCATAAAAGCAAACGAACAGTACATTGAGTCACTAGGATTCTGAATGTTTACACAGTGAAAGTGAATAGAAATGCTTGGAGCGTCTTAAAATCCCCAGAGATTCCTGGAAAGGCAAGCGTGAGTCTCTCTTGTTTCTGTCTGCCTTACATACAAGAGTAGCTCAGCAATTTCCACCGAGATTATTTGAATTTCACAGAGTGTTTGACATTTGATAATAGTGCTCTGGGTTTATAGATTCTAGAGTTCCCCCATTGAAGATTTCCTATCGTGTTTGTTCATGCCACATCTCTGTGGGTGGGAAACAAAAGGTACAGGAATACAAAAGATTAAAAACAAAAAATACCTGAGAGATATCAAAAGGAAAAATCTGACTATTGTTTCTGCTTCACGAGAGCAGACACAAATCTGCAAGCCTTCAAGGAATATCTATATTTGCACAATACATCATGAGCAGCTGGAGTCTCGTTTGGAAGGAAGAGGAAAGCAAATGTTTGTCTAACAGTTTTGCCATCATTTATTTTGACGGGAGTTATCTCAGTGCAATACAGCTATGAGACAGGCTTGTCCACCTGTTGAGACAGATGCATCGGTGTCAACATGTATGTTAATGAGGATGTGCTGTCACCACCAGAACTGTGACTAGTTTCAGCTGACTGGGCTCGGCTACATTTTTTCGACAAAAGTGAAAAAACAGACCTCAGTAGAGAGGGATGAACAGATTTCCTGTACTGCTACGAAGGCTAAGACGTGGTGGACAAATGCAACTGTGTGGGAGTGTGATGTGGGTGAGTGTATACATAGTAGGAAACTGCCCACACATGCCAAACAAGTGTGAATTCAGTTTGTGGTTTTTCCTGATGGAAGGAATGTTTCCTGCAGTCTTCTCATCACGTTGCAAAATGAAATTTTATTCATGGCCGGTCTGGCTTCACACACTTCTATATCTGTTACTTTCATATTTAAGCATGTAAATTGAGACCAGACAGTGAATTAATATTAGCTTTTTTTTCTAAACCTAAAGAAGGGCGTATAATATAACTTTAAGCACTCTCAGTAATGTTAATAACAGATTTTCCGACTTCAAAACGAAAAATAATTAGGACATTTCCAACTTTAATAGCAGCACGGAACCAATATTTCCTGGTGTTCAAGTTCCCTGTCGGAATGTTTTTGCTGCGTCACCCGCAACCGAGCTGGGCTTTGCAGTCCAGATTATGATGGAATTTGCGCTGTATACGAGGCAATACGAGGTAAATATTGACCTTAGTTAGTTATATTCGAATGAAATATTAATATTTTTTAAGCAGAACTTTGCTTTAGGACGCATTCTTACACGAGCTTAATCATTTTTACCGCTCCTTATATTAACTCAAGCTAAACGTCAACTCTTTTTCAAACGTTAGTTGATTTTAAGTAGGCTTTCTTATATCACGAAAGATTATGGTGCTTTAATAAGCTAAAATTAAACGTTTTTGTTGCTTCTTCATTGCTTTGAGTCAAACTCTTACAGTCCTGGCCTCTTTTGTTCTAACATAAATTTTAGGGATTTATCAGAATTCCTAGAGATTATTTCTGAAATTTAAAAAAATAATAATAAAATTTGTAACATTAGTAGTTGTGAACTTGACAGTAAATGAAGAGGTTTATTTTTAAATGAAAACAATCCACATCGTAATAATGCATTAAGGTATACTGCCTACAGCCTTAAATCTAAACACAAATTCAAAACGTAAAGCAATGTATTCACAGACAGAAAAATAAGAACTTAATGTTTTATTTTATTTAAATATCTGGTACAAACAAAATGAGTTTCCCAGTGTTTAATAGACAAAGTATATAGATCATTATGAGATTCTCATAGTTTCTTAACCTTGAATATACATACCACGGCTTTAAAGTATCACTTACTCACAAATTTAAAATCAAAATTTATAAAAGTATTCCTGTTGATGCAAAATAATCGAATGTACTGATTATTGCAGTTATAAGAATGCAGTTTCAAACCTGCCAGGCAGCAGCTGTACGGCCACAGCCTTTCCTTTTGTTTTCCTTTCCTTTTAGCAAGGGAAAGGTGTTGAATCATACTTTCATCCAGCTGATTGGCAGTGCATAGCAACAGGTAGAGGGAGGGCTGCGTTGTGTTACTGTGCTGCATACAGCCAGAAAAAACTGTGATCCCTTGGACTGGGCCCCGCAATCTGCAGTTCCAGCACCTCAAGTGGCTCTGTGGACTTTCGATACGGACACATAATAATTTAACTTAAAATGTGCAAAACAAACAAATTTCTAGACATATATGCATAATAAATGCAGCTTTTGCAGCTTATTTTATTGTATTTTTTTGATGGAATAAATCAGGCATTGAATTTCCACAGCAGAATGACACAAGCATCAGTAATATATATTTTTTTCATGTAATTTTCCTCAAACATCCACATCCCATAAAAGAAAATGTATCAATGCTCTTTATGTAAATGTTTTAGTTTTTTGTGTGTTGATTTGCTTTAGAACTCAATAATAGCATAAATGAAATGGTGGTTCTTTTTAAAAGGACATATTTCCAACAGTATAGATTTATGAAAAAATATATATATTGTTTTCACAAAAAAGTTATGGAACATTTGTGGCTCTAAATGAATTTTATTTAGCTGTACTGAGGGCAAAAAGTAGGAACAATGTGACAGATAATTTCACAAATTTTGAAACCATAACTTATTAAAGTCTTGTTATACCTTGATAACTGATTCATATTTAATTTGATCTGATGGTCCCAAGTGAAGGCAAAAACTATTTTGTTCACTGTCTAATTGATTTGTGCATTACTAATAAATTTTCTGAATTGAGGAAGTTTTTGAGAACTGTTAAATCTTTTTATCATTTGACCATAATTGTTCAATAGATCAATTATCTATAGAACAATAGATCAATAGATGGTCTCTTTATGGTCCACCAGAGAGGAAAATTGTGTTTGGCTCATGCACATAAAAGAAGGATTAAAAAGATTCAAAGAACCAAACACACAATCAAGATGTAATAAAAACAAGCAGGCAAAAAATGTATACAGGTTAAGTTAAATAAAAGAAGACATAATAAAACAGGAGTTAATTTTGTTACTATGGGTTAGTCATTTTGGTGAATTAAGAAAGCTAATAGAATATAAAAGTTTTCACCAAAGGTTGCTTTTTAGCACCTCGCAGAGTAGATAAGTTGAAAGTGACTAAAGATGATGAGAATTGTTCTCCGAGGTTACTTTCTCATGCAGACAATGAGGAGGTAGGTCAGAAGTTTTAGGGGTTTAGGGTTCACAGTTATTCCCTTCTTCCCACTGATGGTATTAAATAGACAGTTTAGGTAAACAAACAAAGCAGTAGTGTGATTTGTTAACATGTGTAATGTCCACATACTCAATATTCTGTGACCTGATACTGCAACAATTCCACCTAGAGGATATTGAGTGACTGTATAAATAGCCTTTTAGTTTTTGCTCCTTGATGTTCGTGTTTTATTATTATTTGGCTTTAGCGTCTCTGTTCATGTGAATGTGTAAAAATCTGAGAGCTGCTGGAGGCCAACATCATCCCTTAGACATGTGGTTTAATAAACACAATTATTCATTTTGATGAGTTTAGCCCGCTACTGGGTTCACACGGTTCTGTTTCCACGTAAAAATAAATGAGGTGCTTATGTGTTGGCAGCCTCTACTGGAAGCAGAGAGCGTCCGAGTATGGATGGAGCAACACAGAGGCAGTGTTGGCATTTCCGTGCTGCAAACTGTCGTCATTGTTCATGTGTCACACGTGCGGTCCTGGCTCAGGCTGTCCTCACCTGTGTTTTGTGTTTGCCAGTTAGGAAATTATGTGTACAACGTCTGTTTCCCTGCAGCAGTGAGGCTGTATGTGTGTGGCAGGTTTTTGCAGATTGCTACACTGATGGGCCCACAACCTGCCAAACATACGTAATGTTCCAGCTTTTGTCTGAACAAAAATGCATCAACGTGTTCCAAGATAGACTGTGCAGTGTGTGGATGCAACTTTAGTTTAGATTATAATTTCTTTTGGGTCATTGCTTCACTTTTACTGTTTTTCTCCATCTTTCAGAGCATAGAACATTTATCTCATCCATGGCATCTTTGTGGACAAAAATCTCAGCCACCCTTCCTCCTAATGAAGAACAGTTTCCGCTACAGTTTAGTGATAAAGTGGAGTTAAGTGTGGTGGAGATGCTGAAACGGGCCCGGCAGCAGCTGTACGGCGACACGACGCGCGCCAGCCGAATTCTCACTGCTCAGATCATTTTGGACTATTCATGGGAGAGACTTAACACGGGAACATGGCGCCATGTGGACAAAGAGTGGAGGCGGGTTTACTCATATGGCTGCCTGTTCAAAGCAGCCGCGATCTGTCGAGGAAGTCCATCAGAGGAGGAGATCCTGCAGGCCATCAGGACATGTGACATGGGTTTGCTGATGGGCGCGGCCATCATGGAAAATAAACTTCAGGTCATCGTTCGAATTCTGCAAAGGGAAATAAGGACATTGGCTAAAGAAGAAGATAATCATGAAAACATCGAGGCAAAGGTTTGTTGTCTTCTTTTCCACACATGCCCCTTTTTTCTTATATTTTAATACTGCTTTCAGTAGACCACTGTTTAGACTTTGCGGAGTCTGACTTCTTTTCTTGATTACATATTTTAAAGTACACCATGGCATCTCAAACAGCCCACATATTAAGGCTGAAACAACCGTCATCAGCTTCTTGTATTAAGAGGTATTAAAATAAATATAAGAAAAAAAAAACCTGGACTCAGCTTCGTCTAGTTACAACCGCCTCCACACTTATCATCACCCTGTTAAAGAAAAAGCCTGAAGGTAAAGTCAAATTTTTATTGCAATCACATACTTTTGTAGTAAAAATGCATTCAAATCAATATTTTTCATTTAGGTCCAATGTTTTAATGGAAGAAAAAAAAAATTCTCACATGAAGAAATAATTGTTATTTTACTGCACCACAATCATTGCCACCTTAACAATTCCATCCATCCATTTTCTTTACCCCCTTGTCCCTAGTGGAGTTGGGAGGTGCTGGTGCCTATCTCCAGCTACGTTCCGGGCGAGAGGCTGGGGTTCACCCTGGACAGGTCACCAGTCTGTCGCAGGGCAACACAGAAACAGACAGGACAAACAACCATGCACACACACACACACTCACACCTAGGGAGATTTTAGAGAGACCAATTAACCTGACAGTCATGTTTTTGGACTGTGGAGAGAACCCACGCATGCACAGGGAGAACATGTAAACTCTGTGCAGAAAGACCCCGGGCCGGGAATCGACCCCAGGGACCTTCTTGTTGCTACCAACTGCGCCACTGTGCAGCCCCCCTTAACTATTCCTATAAAATAAATTCAACTGAAGCATGTCTTTATATTTAAATTCATCAGAAACTTTTAATTAACATTTAAACTCTGTTTATAGTATTATTCTATTTTTATTGGGTTATAAATATGACATGAAACAGAAGCTTTTCTCTTTTGGCTATTCTTAAGAATAAGACTAGAGAACACACGGGTCATATGTTGATCATGACAAAAAAAAAAAAAGTCTCATCTCCACTTGCTTATATCAATTTCAATTTTAACTTAAAAGGTTAGCCATACAGAGGAAGGATGATGCTAAATGAGAAATATAAGTAAAAATATCTCTAAAACTCACAGTTAGAGAACTGAAGCAAAGAGTTGAGTTTTGGGCTCACCATGTCTCCATGACAACCATAATATTCTAAATTCATGCCAACTGGTTGTTTGCTATCCATACCAGTAAAAAGCCTGGTGTGGACTGCCATCACAAACATAAAAGTGGAGTTAGCTGAACACTTTCTGTCAGATGAGATTAAAATGAGGCATTTTTGCAACAATAACTCCAAATGTTGAAAAACATGTTGTATAATTTTATTATTCGCTCTTCACTAATATGGACAATCTGTGGTGGTATGGGCCTGTTTTGCTTGCATGGCACCAGGAACTCTTTGTAATACCAGGACGTTTTTAATATTATTATGTAACTCGTGGATGTCCAGAAAACTGTAAATGGGTAAAACAGATGGCCAAATAAACAGAAACAGAAAATCAGCCTTTTATTCATGACCACCATTTTAGGTCCTCAAACTTAAATCCTTTAGAAAACCTGTGAGCTGAGCTGAAGAGAAGAGAGCGTTGGAGAGGACTCAGAGGAGGAATGGTACGATATCCCTCTCTGTGTGTATGCTCACTCTGAGAAATATATTTTATTCATTCATCTACTTTTTTTGTTTTTACAGACATCTAACCAAGGTGCCTGTGAATGTGGAGAGTGCTGTGTATTATCCTATTTCAAACATGTTTTTCTTTTCTATTTCAGCTTTCAATTACATCAAATGTACTTTCATTACGGTAAAATAAAATAAGAAACAAGATAACTGAAAACACAGCTCTTAAAACTAGCTGAGATTCTAACAAATTTTTTAGTGAAATGTCTGAAACACTCAATCCTTTTCGGTAGGTATCCTCTGAAGTTTAAACTGACCTTGTTTTACTTTCTTTTTTTTTTTTCTCTGCCGTTATTAACAGAAAAGGAAGATTGCAAGCCCACATGTTGGTCTAATCAAAGACGAGTTGTCAGTTCCCAGAATTAAGTGTCCTTCACTGGAAAGCTTCAATGCAAACTACCTCCTTCCCCTCAAACCAGTGATTTTAGAGGGGATAATTGACCACTGGCCTGCCCTCAACAAACATCCCTGGAGGTTTGTTTTCTCAGAATCTACGCATTTTCAGCTAAATATTGTGTCTCTTGATGGTACATCGCTGTACATTTTCATCTTCAGACGATTTCATCTGAAAGTACACCTAAATTATTGTCTGAAGGATTTTAATTTAGGCCATCAAAATAAGCTTTTATTGTTAACATTATCCTGCAGCTACATTCAGTCCAGCAAAGTAATCAGACTGATATACTTATCACAAGAGCTGAGAGCTCTTGTTGGGCTCAGAGGACGGGAAAGCTGGAGTACTCTCAAATAGAAGGACAACTAAACCATAACACACAAACTCAGTCTGGAAGATATAAAAATTTGAGTTTTAGCTTAATTTAACTTAAATAAGTAAGAATTTAGACAATAAACTGAGCACAGGTTGCTTAATTCATCTAAACATCTGTGATTCTTCTAAATCATTTCAGGCCATATTTTTTTCCGCTGCTCACTCTGATTTTTAATAGGAAAAATCAAAATAGTTGTCTGATTCCCATCCAAAAGGGCTGTTTTACCATGTTGTTGTGCCCTCCTCAAATCACAATGGCCGTGTATGTTTTTGAGGATAGTAATTATTATCTCCCTCCTGTGAAGCATCGAGTACCTGAGGTCCGTGGCCGGCTGCCGGACAGTTCCCGTCGAGGTGGGCTCCCGCTATACAGACGAGGACTGGTCACAAACACTGCTTACTGTCAATGAGTTCATCGACAAATACATTTTGAGTAAAGTGAGTGTGTCTTTTTTTGTTTTAAGCCCACATTATGATTTTAATTATGGGTAATAAGAGTTATTTGTCCATGTCTTTTGCTTCCCAGGTTCAAGAGTCTGAGGGTGATCACAAAGCTGTGGGTTATCTCGCTCAACATCAGCTTTTTGATCAGGTGCTTGTGTTTTTGATCTACTATGTTGATAAATTGTCATAGTTGCCTTCATATCCTCTAGGTGTTATCTGTTTTATGCAGTGTGTTGCAAAGATATTTCTAGCCCTTGAACTATGCAACATTACAATGGAGCACCTTAAAGTATCCCACACCTATGAAGTGCAAGAAAAAAGATTAATGGTTCTCAAAGGCTTTTACAAAGAAATCAGAATAAACGTTTTGTGCTTTTGACATTTTTTCCAATTGTTTGCAAAATAGTTCCAATCAGCTCAGTCAGATTGGATAGAGAGCAGCCTCAAATGGATTTTCATCTTGACTGGGCCTCTAACATCCCCACAGCATGATGCTACTATCACCATGTTTCACCGTAAGGATAGTGTGTTCAGGTTACTGTGCAGACTTAAAAAAAAAAATCTAGATCTTTCTTTATGCCATCAAAACTAGATTTGATGAGTGCTCTCCTAATTTCTTGTCAACAGATTTTCCCTCTCATTTCTAATGTGTATTTGTACTAAGAAAGAGCTAAAAAGTACATCGCTTTCAATCTGCTTCAAAATTGCACTCAACTTTATGACAGTCTGCCATCAAATTCCCAATAAAACACATTGAAGTTTTCAAGTATTCAAGGGCTTTGAATACTCTTACAAGACACTGTAAGTACTGTGCAAAATAAACCCAAAGCCATCACTGGCAGGGCGTCAGTTTGTGTCCCCTGGAAAATACTAATTGGAGCCCTGAAATGGTTGATTTGTTGTCTAGGTGTTTGTTCTCTTCTTCACAACATGTGAACTGATATAGATAAGACCTGATTTTTGGTTTGTTTGGCACGTCTTTAAAGAAGAATCAGCAGCTACCTGTTTTCAAAAATTTATGATAAACCTGCTGTTTGATCAAAGTAGATAAGAAACTTGAAGCGAGGAAGAAAACAATCAAATTTTTCAGAGTTTTTCACTTTCTGTCAGCACAGGAGCAACAAATCAAAGACACTCTCACAATAAGATATTAATAAAAAGATTTATTTATGCTATATCATATTTTTTTTACCTAACTTGATACAAGGTAGTGCATTGTAGATTGAGCTTTACAAAGGGATCATATATCATTTATAAATTTCAGACATTTTTAGAACATTTTTTGATAGTGAAGCTAAAGCTCTGCATCTTTCACAACTGGTTGTTTCTGTATAAATATTTTAAAGTGCAGAAAAGATACCTAACCATTGTGGGACGGTTTCTTTTTTACACTATTTAATGTTGAGCTTCATAAAAATTCTTCTGTGATATTATGATTAAAAAGTCCATAATTAGGAGTCATCAAATTTTGCACCTGGAGTTATTATTTTTAGAGCTATAAAAATCAATCCCAAAGTCAAAAACTAAGTAGGTCTTCATAATATTAGCAAAACATGACATTGGGATATTATTGTTGATAATATCACTAATACTTCATTTTTCCACCATCCAAGCATCCTAACCACTTTCCTTGATTTTTCTGATTTTGGTCACTATATCTGGATCTATAGCAACTGTGGGCGTCCAGGATTAGGAATACATTATTAAAGTTTTATTGCACAGCTTCTACAATCTTATAGCCTACCGATTATTTCATTATTATTTCAACAGTCCCTCACAAATGTGGTTTTGCACACATTGATATTGCCATGACAACTGCAATCCATATGCAGTGCTGTGACAAAGTGTTTGCTGTCCGACGGATTTCTTCTTTTCACACCTAAATGTTTCAGATTGTGAAACCAATTGTAACATTGGAGAAACGTCGCGCAAGAAAATACAGGATGCATTTTTCAGTAGTTGCTTTTTATAAACTACAGTATCTAAATACAACACTCCTGTTAAATTATGTACCGAATTAACAAGGGTGTGGTATAATTATATATAATTAATCAAATCTATTAGAAATATAATGGGTTGACATTCACTCGTCACACCCAGACATGATTACAACACATCGTGCCCTGACTTAAAGATATCCAGGAATAGATGAAAAACAAAGTCATCAGTTTGGAAATGCTTGCAAAGCCAATTCTAAAGCTTTAGCACTGCAACAAGCCAGAGTGGTGGTAGTTGTTAGCAAATGGCGAAAACAAGAAATGGTGGCGAATCTTCACAAGCGTGATCAGACTACTAAAAGTAGTCCATGTGCAAATCAACAACTCATTCAGGAACCAAGTGATATCTAAATCACTGCAACTTTTTAAAGATCTACATCCTGTTATGTCTGGAATTACACCAACAGCATTTTAAAAAGTCGTCTGAGACCCTTATGCTGTTTTGTGTGTATGTGTACGCTTTGTTTAAGAGAACATGTTTCAGACTGTAATCTTCTACCTAACCTGCGCTCTGAGCAGGTGGTGGCAGTAATGCACCATTACGTTGGAGGCCAACCTCCATTAAACAAGAAGAAGAAGTGACAGTCTGGGGCCGCTTTTCTTCTTTAGGACCTGAGTGATCTGTTGTAATTGATGGAATAATGAACCATCTGGTTGTGGCCTTCAGCTCAAGTGGTTTGGTTATACAGCAGCATAACGATGCAAAGCACACAAGCACGTTAAACATGGAGTGACTCAGAAAAACAAATTACGATTTTGGAGCTACCTAGTCAAAGTCTCGAATTAAATCCGATTGAGATGCTGTGACCTTAAGTGGAACTAAGCAGGTTAGTTCCACTCAAAAACGAATCGGTGGTCAATGTGCCTGTGCTAAAACAATTCAGCAGAAGAAGAGTGTGCCAAAATTCTTCCATAACAATGTAAAAAAAACTAATTCCCAGCTGTTGGAAACATTTGATGGCAGTCGTTGCCGCCAAGCATGGCACAACTAGTTATTAGGGGTTAGGAGCAATCCCTTATTCGCTTAGAGACAGATTTCTCTGGATAGATTTTTTTTCATATGAACAAAAATAGTTTTTCTTTAATTTGACGATCTGAAACCTCCAAGTGCGATAAAAATGCCCTTGGACAAAGAAGAAAAAAAAATCTCTTTCACAGCACTGTTGTACACATGCTGTATTGTTAACAGCATGGTGAGCTGATAAATTTGTCAGTGCCTCATTGAAAACCATTAAAATTACGTTATAATAACTTCAATGATGATTTTTTTTCAGTTGCTGAAAAATAATGTCGAATACTCCAAAACTAATTTCATTAGTGTATCTTCTGTTTCATTTTTTGCCTTAGATGTCCTATAATGTCTTCCTTTAATTCTAGATCCCAGAATTAAAGGAAGACATTCGCATCCCGGATTATTGCTGTCTTGGTGAAGGAGATGAAGATGACATCACTGTAAATGCGTGGTTTGGACCCAAGGGTACGGTATCTCCTCTTCACCAAGATCCCCAGCAGAACTTCCTGGCTCAGGTGACGACAGCTATTCTCTTTCTAACCAGCTGACACCTGATCAGAGAATAACCTCTTGGGATTTCCTTTGCATATCTAAAGGTAGTGGGAAACAAATACATACGGCTGTATTCCCCAGAGGACACGGAGAAGCTTTATCCTCACGAATCCCAGCTTCTCCACAACACCAGTCAGGTGCGATTGACAAGTCTGTAGAGAAAACGTGTTGCACCTGCCAAGAAAAAAAAAAAGATTCAGTGCTTCCAGTTTCTGAACTCCTCTGTGCAGGTGGAGGTGGAGAGTCCAGATGCTGAACGCTTCCCTGAGTTTGTGAAGGCACCGTACCTGGAGTGTGTCTTACAGCCTGGAGACGTGCTATTCATCCCTGTCAAATACTGGCACTATGTCCGCTCTTTAGAAATCAGCTTCTCCGTCAGCTTCTGGTGGTCATGACTTTATTTCAGAATAAAATATGTTTACTCTCAATTTTGCTGCTAAGAGTTTTTACCCAATGGGAGGCTAATTTCCTATAATGCTACATCAGACAAACCTTTGAATGCTGAGCACACACTGCTGAATGATTAGTCTCAATTTAGCTGCTGATGACTGAGATAACATTTACTGTGTGCAAAACTAAATGCTGCCCAAACTAACCAAAAATCCTACAGTTATTAGTCGTCTGATTTGATATTATTCTCTTTGGAAATTGGCTTATTTAATTGTTACTCCACCTCATTCATCCAAATATCCTACAATGTGTGATTTCCATAATTCTGGGCAAATGAGACAAGTCCTCAAATTTAATAACCGAGCGAGCTACAGGTATAGAACAATTGTAACTCTGAGTAAACCGACAGTCTGAGGCAATCAAGCAGATCACAGAAGGAAATGATTGAAGTAAATGAACCAATCTCTTGGGCATACACAGACTCCGAAATTAAAACAGCCTCACTGGATAAAAGCCCTAATAGTGAAAACTCATTCTCTCGCATCTAAAAACACAATAACTGACAACACAGAGCGCATGCTGCGCTTTTCAAGGCCCCAGTCGTGCATGCTGCAAGTCCATTTCAATCAGATCCACCTATTAGGACTGTGAGGATGTGGCAAAATGAAGCAGATCAGCCCCGGTGTGCACATTTGTTCAAGTTATCAACCAAAGGTGCGGCAGGCTGAAGTGGTGCTTCGGGAAATCAAGCTGGTGTTCGTCGGGTGGAGCTGGAGGGCTGTGGGGACGCTCAATTAAAACAAAAGCTCAACAAACGCAAACAAGATTCATATTTTATTTGTGGATATTGTCTCTAACTTGACTGAGCATATGCTGAATTCTGTGCTTGAGACTTTTAGAACTATTCATGCATTAAACATACCAGTATCAAGGTAATAGACTTATCCAAACTGAGCTACACTTCTTACAAGGTTACTCCACTAAACTAATAACACAGATCATGCTGGGATGTAATTCTGGGGCCAAATGCTGTAAACTTTCATTAACCCTTCCTTTCTTTGTTATATCAGTAAGTGACACAATTGACTTAAGATTTCACTAACCTGCTTTCTCTCATTATAATTTAATCAATACTCAATTACCTATAAAGTAATGTGAGACCTGTGGGCTTCTGACCTTTTCACTGAAACTGAGCCATGCATGCTCCTTTTTGATTAATAGCGTTATTGATTTTTAAGCAAATTTGACAAATTGGGGTTAAAATTAAGTGATTCAGCTGGGGAGATTGGCTACAAGCTGGAGGTCCATGTTGTGGTCAATTAAAGATTAATTTAAAAGACCACAATTCACAAAACATCACAGGAGTTGCAGCCAAAGATTTCAAGGTATGTGTTTATAGAGTGCTAAGAAGGTTATGTAAGTTTGTCAAAGTCAACCTTGATAAACATCTTAGTTTTCAGTGTTGTTGAATACTAAATCATCTTTTTAGCGCACAATATTACTTAACAATAAGCATGACAAATGTACTAATGGTCACTAACATCACATTTATTTTATAAAATCACAATTTAATCCATTAATTTAAAATAATGCACAATATATAGAATCGTTTATTTAATGTTTTTACAAATGTTTACATAAGTTAAATGTATGTTTTTAATAATACCAGTAAATATGGATATGTTCAGGCATAAATCTTATTTATTAAATGTGTACATTTATATATATTTCTACATGAAGCAGTTGATAATAAAACATAGAGAGCTAACGTCCTAGAGTAAAAACCTTGTGAATGGAACCCCTAAACATAAGATCTGCTATCTGGTGTTTAGATTTTTTTTTTATATATGTATACTAATATATTCACAAAAAAAAATACATAACTCATTTTATATAGGAAATACTGTCTTGTTGCAGTGATTGGACTATTCAAACTTAAGCATCCCACCAGAATGGTGGGATGCAGAATGGTCAAGTTTCTGTGTTTGAATAACTCTGGAATATTGATTATGCATTAATTTTATATATAATTTAAAAAAAAGTTATTTTTGGTAATAATTACATTAAGATTAATGATTTCTGTGATACTTCTATGGTTTTCCGGTCTTAAGGTTCATCATTATGAGCTACCCATGCTCACTTCAAATTAAACATATTTGCTAAAAACATACTGAACACCATAGCTGCAATTCTTACGTTACATTGATGTAAAGGACTTTTCTGTCAAATCAAAGTCCAAGCAGAAAGAAGGAGGGGAAACACATTTTGACAGAACACAGACTGATATAACACACAGCCTGACCTTGGACATCTGCTAAATTTACCTGTTAGTAAGAATATTTAATTTGTACCAACTTAAGGTATACATTTTTTCACTCTACCTACATGTAATTAAAAATAAGTACTCAACATTTAAAATGTATAGATATTTTAATAAATTATAATGTTTTTAACATTTATATTTGATGCATATTTATTGTGATATTATTAATTCAAACCCTATTTATGACAGGTTTCATGCTAAAATGCATAGATTTGTGTGTGTAATTTTCAGCAATGGCAGCGCCTTGTGCAAGCAACAGCCACAGGATTCCAACATGCATTAAACTTTTATTATTCAAAGATTTACCAAAAGGAAGAAACATTTACACTATAAAGCAAAATGTACAAACATGACATAAAGTAGTGATTGTCAGGCATTATTTAGTATCATTTATATTGATTAAAAAAAAGTGTAGACGCATAAAATATTAGAATTTTCATTAAGACAAACCTGAGCTAGAAATAATGTAGAGTATAATATAAAACAAGTGGATATAAACATTTAACCATAACTCTGTCAACTAACATTCTAACATATTGTGGCAGCTGATATGCTGTGGTTCTTCATTGGTTACTTTATTACAATGAGACATTTTTTTTTTTAATTAAAATGCAAGACTGAGTTTTAGGACTACATTTGTTTTCCAGGACACAAATGATTCTGACCACAGAATCTTGCTTTTCAAAATTCCTGTGAATCCATGGAGTACTCCTGCATCCTCTCAACTACGAAGAAGCAGAGAGTTCCAGTAAAGCCGAGGATGACCAGGAGCAGGAGCTGCCACGTCAGCAGAAGGTAGCCGCTGTAGAAGAACGCCACTGCTGCACTCACAGACTATCAGGAAACATAAATTTTATTGTTGGTTATGAGAAGAAAGAACTGCAAGCTTTGCAACATCTCATCTGCAGCCATGTTTGTCCAACTGTGGAAACAGCCTGGTACACGGGTGGTATTTGAGCTACCTCTAGTGGTACTCAGAAGAAATTTTGGCATTAATTACAAAGTAAATATGTACAAATTAGCTGTGGCAAAGTGAACAACAGAGAACTAGGAACAGTTTGCTAGGCGTGATGTATGTTTTCTTTTTTTGCTTTTTTTCTACATTGCTTTGAAGTTAGAACATAGATCTGACAAAGACATCAAACCCAACTTAACCACGTTGGAGCTTCATGTTCCAAAACCACCGGGATGTATCAGTTGTTTCTTTACTTTGTATTTACAGTGGCTATCACTAACTTTCATGTGAAAGGCAGCCATGTTGAATTTTAGGGTCAGGGTTGGTCAGAGTCCATCAGTTTTCCTTGTCGCCATTTTGAATTACATGACAGTTGAGAAGTTCAACTTCTATGGATGTTTTTTTCAGATTTACTGCAGTTTTAAAATGTCTGACAAAATTGTTGTAAAGTTTGGGAACCACTGGACTAGAAAGACCAGTCTGTTTGAATGAAGAAGCATCTTCTCATTTGTCAGATTAAATGTAACTTTTAAAAATAACATTTAAGAACGTATGAAATATACTTTTAACTAAGCCCACCTCTGTATTGAAAATATATACCTTTTTGGCGTTCTGATGTAATATTCTAATCTTAAATGTGTTTTCATTAGTTGAAAATCTGCATAATTAACAGAGTAATGGCCTGAAATAAATGAACTTTTCAATAATCAAATTTTTTTACCGTAATATGACTATAATTGTCCCATATTTTAACATAATTGGATTGATGAAATCAGTCTAATTTTTTTTACTATAATTAAATGTTTAAAATCATCCAGCAAATTTAAATTTTTGCTACTCTAAGTAAACACAAAAAGCAGCTTTCAAATGTGTATTTAATCTATCGGCGACCCGTTCCTGTGTAAAAATGTAATTGGTCCCTACATCAAACAATTGACTTTTCCAGCAGAGTGTTTATTGGACAAACGTGATAAAGAACTTTGTGGCTTATTGGATCAGCAGTGGTTTTCACATTTGATGTTTGGATAGCTTTCTCCATTATGAAATAAAATTCTCAAATGCAAACTGCTAAAAAGAAAAAGGAAAGAAATTTATATGAAGACAAATACTTCTTTTTTTCATAGCACTGCATGCCAACATAGAGTTAAAAGACTTGCTCATTATAATACCTTGAAAAATATGTTCCACTATTTGAAAAGCAAGCTTAGAAAATATCACAATTTCCTAGAGGTAATTCTTTTTCAAGATCAGCTATGCTGCAAAGAAAAGAAGACGAGGTGAAGATTTGCCTTTCTGACACCTTCCATCCCTATTAATGAGGCTTCAGCTGAATTTATTTCACACTTGACAGGACAACATTTTGACTGAGCTTTGCTCGGCTCTGCTAACAATGTCTGAGAATTGGCAATCGAGGATTACCTGGATGAATTTAAAGATGGCGAAGGCAGGCGTGCTTTGTTCAGCGTAAACATAGCCCAATATGCTGTAGAGCTGCGTGTTGAAGCAACTATCTCCAAGTCCAAGCAGGAAGGAGCACAACAGGGCAATGGAGGCACTGAAGGAGAAAACAAAATGCTTATTAATAACATGACATGAATAACAACTGCCTATCTGGAAGCTTGAATTTCCTCCTGTTAAATAATGAGAGAAACCACCTACGATGGGCTTAGAAATGGATTTTTTTTGGTGGTGGTTTCAACGACGACAGGCGCGTCATCTGGGATGTTGAGGAAAATCAGGTAGGAAGCGACGAAATGGACGACCATCCCCAGAAACACCACCGAGGTTCGCCTGAAGCGACTGTTTTTGCACAGGAGTCCAAACAACCCCCCACCTGATGGGACAAAGACTACTTCAAGAACCTCTCGTGGGTTTTTAAATCTCTGTGAGCAGTGCGTTAACCCACCTACTATTTCTCCGATGCCCACCACTATCCCAGAGATCCCAATCAAGCCCTTGGCTGCTTCTCCAAAGTGGGCAGTTGCGCCGATGCACGTTCCGTACACTCCACTGTAGAAAGACAACTCAAGCCCTGGAGAACCGGGACAGTGTGTTTTCAGCTCCAACGTCAAGCATTTCACAAGAGGCAGGACGATTTTCTACATTTCTCCTACCGCTGTAGACCATGCAGGGACTTAGGAGCATTATCGTTTTTGTCTTCAATAGTTGCAGGATGGTTTCTGTAAGAAAAAAAAAATAGAATCCAATGCACTCATTTGAATTGCTAATGAATCCATATTTTTTTTGAACAAATATGCCTCGTTTACTGCTTCACAAAGCGTGGATTAAAATGCAGACATTAAAGCCCAATTTTCTCCTTAGAATTAAAGTTCTGTGCTGGAAGAGGATGGAAGAAAAAAAAAGAGCCAAAGAGCCACATTTAAATGCAGAAAGGAAAAAGCACCCAGGAGAGGCTTCCATTCAGGCTGTTAGAGAAATCTAGATTTTAGAGCAGAAATCCCAGTAGGTTTGTTTATGTATGCCTTGATGCCCTTTCTGACATGAATCAGCATGCATCTTTGATAAACCCGATATCTTTCGAGGCAGGTGCACACAAGTCTACGTGTGCACAAGATACACACGAGACAAAGAGCAATCAGATCATCCAAACAACCCGGGGCAGCACTGAAAACAGGAGCAACTGCGGCAGAGTTTCCAGTTGACAAACAGAGAGATAATCTGAGATAAACTCACGCTAAGGCACTGTCTGTGTACTCTGTCGCGTAGCAGGGAGATTTTTATCCACATGAAAGCAAGTTTTACTTGAAGAAAAACAAAACTGCCTGCTAGCTGCAGAATGGAAGCAGTCAGATGTGACGCAAATACAAATCACCAGGAAACAAAAGGAAAATGTCAAGTTTTTTGGGGGGAGGTGGGAGTGGGTGGAAGCAGGGGGAGGGGGGCCTCTTAGATCTCTAATGGTTTCATATCAGCTGTGAAAAACTATTGGGTGAAAAAAAGCACAGCATTGTGATGCCATCAGTCATTTCGGGCCTCATTTGCAACACAAAGCTCAAGATAGACTGTAGTGATCACCAAAATTAAGTAAATATAATTATTTTTTTTTTTTCATAAAGTTCTTAATGTCTGAACAGAAGTGTCAGATTATGTCTTTGCAAGAAAACATATTTTTATTTTTGGATCTTTTAAAAATGTTTTTACCTGGATTTCAAATATTTGTGGAGAGCACTGTAAGCAAGGGATTTTATCATTTGAACTCAGGATCAGAAATGCAGTAAAAGATGTCACTTCTACTGATCCTGTGTAATATTTAAATAAAGTCTGAATAAAAACTTACGGAACTCTGTTTTGGTATCCTGTAGAGCGGTGCTTGCTCTGTTCTTGTACCTAAACAGCAGAAGAGACATTGATGTTAAATTCTACAATGCTCAAAGTGATCAATAGAAATCAATTACTCATCAACACAGAGAAATGCATTGATTTACTCCCGAGGAAACATGAAGTGAACTACATCTTTAAGACAGCTCAGTTTCTTTACGTGCCATTTGGAAAAGCTTTTGGGCACAAATACTTCTCATCTGACTTTCAGTCGTCTTTCTTTTCAGGTCCTCGTCCCACATTCATGGAAATTAAAACACGCCTGGAAAAAAAAAAACATATCGAGGGCCTTTCTTGCCACACTCAACAGTTCTCCATCTTAGCTGGCAATATCTGCCTGATTGCGGCCTACTCTTCTTGAGTGCCGTCACTGGGCTCGACTAGGTCAAAGTTACAAAAACCTGGACAAAAAAAAATTTCCAGTGTAATTTTTTTGAAGGAGAAATCCGGTTCCAAATTTCTGCAAAGCTGTACCATTATGTTCATCTTGACAAACACTTGGAAAATCCAAGGCGGGCAATTTGGAGGAAAATCATTTTGTGGATAAAAAAAAAAATTCAAATTCACAACCGTTTCCTCTTTGAGTCGTTATGTTATTCCTGAGTGACGACCTCAGTACATTCTGGTTGATTTTGTACCACCACGGGGAAAGAGGTGTAATTATCTGAAGGACGGCCCTTTACATTGTGCGCGTTGAGAGCAGTGACTGCCCTTCCTCTTCAGACAGCAGCTCCTCTTCACGATGACTCGTCCTCAAGACCAGGAAGCTGAGCGTGCCAAGGATGGAGGAGACCAGCAGGAACAGGAAAATATTCCTCCTGCTGCTGTCTGAGATTAAAATAAACAGCTTTAATAAAAGGCGACAGATATTTTAAGACCGTCGAGCTGAGACAGATTTATAATTACCACCCAGTCGTATAATCCTGTGTGATGATAATTTACTTGCATCATCGTGCAACATTTTTGCTTTTATAATCAAAACGGTAATTAGCCGAGTCTGACTTCACCTGATATTTCTGATTTTCCGCTCCAGTCGAGGTAAATGTAAAGATTCCCAAACAGCATGCTGCAAATGAAAGGGACTCTATTAATGAATGGAAAAAAAGCTTCTATTGTCTTTCTGATCATTAGCACAGCTGGCCTGTTTGTTTTCACCCGTCCATAAATATGCCGCCCACTTTCCCTTTAGGGAGCTTTTAAATCAAGCCTGCTGTACGAGTACACACTGCCCACAATTGCTCTTTATATATTATATAGTGCACTGTATATTCACTATATGCCATGTTATCCCAGTGTCAGCATTCTGTGTGAAGTTTATGAAGCGTGGCACCCACAGAAATCCCCACAATGAAATGTAAAATGTAGCCTCTGCTTGTCCTTACATAAAAGAACAAATGTTGTCTCTCTGAAAAGTCCCATAATGTAACACATCAGCTGCCATCATGCAAAAACTGCTACTCAGCAGCAGTAAGTCTGTCCATGTGTCATTTTGAGCATGGTTCTAGGTGGAGTTTTCTTTTTCTTCCAATGTTTTCATCTGTTCATTGATTTTTTTTTAAACAAATGAATCTACTATTCCTCCATGCTCACGTGAGCAAAAAGCATGCAAGTCTGAGAAAAATACATGTATTTTGTAGCTGAAATAAAGATTAGAAATATACTAGAATGGATTGCGACTTGGTGTTAAGAAGATTGATTTTATTTGAGGATCACCAGGAATGGGGGAGGCCTGGGCAGTGGCAGATCCTTTATACTCACAGACCCAACATTGTTTCCTTCTCAACTAAATCTGCGCTAAAACATTCTTTTTTGTGGGAATGGGGATATTAGAAAGACTTTGTGAAATGTATGTATTTGTTTATTCATTTATTTTGTGGCATATAGATGTTGAAGTTCTGTTATGATCTTGAGCTTTTGTGAGCTACAGTGAGATTAAGATTATGCACGACCTCCGTCTGGGGACCCCTTGTGAAAACATTGTGGAATACACAAAACCTAATTGAATTTCAGCAATGCACATTTGCAAAATTATATTTCAGAATAAAAAAAAAATCTTGCACTTCAATCATTGGTCAGTAGTTAAACAGAGTGTACAAATGAGAGGAATATGGACTCTTGTCCATCAATTGATTTTCATGTTTGCCATAAAGACGACTAAACAAGAGTGTTCAACTTAGACCTAGGAAAAAAAAAACTATTCATCTGAAAAAGAAGGTTGTTCTCTAGCTCAACACTATTTAATATCATGTGGCTATGCCTGAAGGAGCTTTTAGAAATGTTTTATGAATTGTAACCATGAGAACTAAGCTGTCCGGTTTAGAAAAGATATGTTGTTAGGAGGAAGTGAAACACTGCATACACTGCTTTAGCTCTGCACCGTCTGGTATCCTGGTCTGGGCTGGTTTTGCTCAACCTGCAACTGATTAACTTACTATGACTTAAACTCAAAAAAGAAGTCCTCAATTGTTTCAAGGAATGTTTCTGTAAGTTGATGCTTTGATGTATTTCTTGATCTGCTGTGTTGTTTCTTTCTAATAATTTTAACCATTTAGTTTGTATTTTCTCAAAATGTAAAAAAAAAAAAATCTTGCCATTTGTGTGAGTAAAAATGGAAATTACAGGAAATTCTATAATTTTTCCACAATAGTAAGTAATTTGATTTTTTTTCTTTCCCTTCTACTTGTTTAATAATTACTTTTTTTTTTTTTTTTTTTCATTTTTGCAAGGTGCTTTTAAGGCAGCAGGCCATGATTAAATAATATGACTTCCTTGGTCTCACCGATGTCTTAGTAATTATGCAGACATTTTAAGAATGAGAAAAATCTCATCAACTTTCATGATAATTATAGCCGGTCTGTGTAGGTTTTAAGCATTTTACCCTTTAAACATAACCCATAATCTGTACGCATCAAGCCTCTTTTCTGCTTTTTGGAGCTCAAAAAGCTGTGACCTTTAATTGATGTTTTTCCACTTGGTGGATTAGTGTAATTAAAAAAAAAAACCTATGAGCAAGATGTTAAGTGAACCATTTGAAAAATTATGTTTAAGTGGTAGAAAATGTTACCTACATTAATTTTATTTTTAGAAATAATGAATTTCTGCCCGTGGTGAGGTTTTCACATAAATAAGCAAGGTTTCAAAGAAGACGAAAAAAAACGTTCCATTAAATATCTAGATCTATTTCTGTCTTTGGTTAAATATCCGTATACATATGGTCTCCTTCCAAGAACCCCAGAGAGGAGAAGCAGAGGCTTTTCATGACTGCTAACAGTGACATTGTGTGTTTGTGTTTGCAGCCTGTGAGCGACTGAATCATAAGTTTATTACGGCCGTGATCATCCCTGCAGAGTCAGATTAGCATGGCCCTATTGGGAGCTTTGGCACAGGTGACAGCCAATGTAATTATAATACTAATTCAATTTGCAAATTGGAGCAAACACAAATTAGCTGTCCAAGCCGGCGTGCATGAGAAATGGGCCAAATCCAAGAAACGAAAAGGGCCAAATCTTGCTTGCTGTGCTTTTAAGGAGCTTTGATGTGTTTAACGGCAGCAACGTGTTTTATTAAAATCTGATTATGGTAAATGAAGAGCAAAGGAACATATCCTGCCGAGACGTAATGTGTTCTGGAAAGGAATTCTTTCAGCTTGAGTACAATTAAGTCCTGGATAAATGTAGAGACTTAGCATTAAGAATTAAGAAAATATTGAAAAATAAAAGTTCCTCCAATTTTAGGAACACATTACACAATGAGGACTAATTAAAAACCGGTATGAGGAATCTTAAATTCCCAAATACAACAAAAGTTGCTCTTCTATTAATTCTTCCATGTACAATAATTCAAGTTCTGAAATAATATGTGTTTTGAGCAAACCTCAAAATATGGACCAGAATTACAGCATGCATGCATCCCCATTTTGACTGAGCCTGGAGTACAACGTGTAGCTACCTGCATTGTAGTAGACCCCAGAACAACCCGGTGTTCCTGTTGATGGTGGAAGCTTCGGAGTTTTCCACCAGGAAGTGCCCCTGCGCAGTCCAGAGCACTGCACGACGCAGAGAGGGAGGGAAAAGATATTTACCACTCAGTTGCTGACAAGAAGAGATAAATGACACTGGTGTGTAAGTAAGTAATGCATTCAAATATTCAGTGGCCAAAAGATAAAAAATGCAACTCACTGCAGAGTTTTGAGGTAGCATTAAATAAGAAAACTTAAAACAACTGCTCCAAATAATTTTTTTTGTGTTATTCCTGTAAATAGTAAGTAGACGGTCTTCTCTGTATTTTCACCAACATTTATGAGTAAACTCAAGATGCTTTGTGTTACTTGGAGACAGTTCCTAACCCATTTAAGTTCTAATTCAGGATACACTGTTTATAGCATCATCGTATTCCAGGCGCAATAATCCCTGTACGCATGATTAACCACAACTTTGATTCTTTTTTTTTAAATTAATTTATTTTTTACAGCAGACAAACAGGGCTTCCATGGGCTGCAGTAGCCCAAGGCAAGCATGCTGAACTATTTACAAGCTTTAAATATCGTCAGCTATTCTTAATACTCTGTATGCTGTTTCACCATGTATTCTCAGTGAGAGCAATTAAGCTTAGAGACAACTACAAAAAGTGTAGCTGCTTCAGGTCTTTTTATTTATATAAACATAGGGTCGGTGAAAAGTTCACATAAACTCATTATTTGGAATAATTCATTTTAGGTTTTCAAGATAGTTTAATTTGGACCACAGACTTTTGTGGCCATCAACAGGCTTCTGACAATTCTGACTGGATATTTGACCACTCTTCTATGGAGAGTTTTTCTAAACTTTCTGTAATTTTGAGACGGACCTTGCGTTTGAGCACAGTCTGAAAATTTTCCAACAGATTTGAGGATCTGGGATAGCCTTTCTATTTCTAGATTCAATACCAATATGTCCATTTCAAAACCAGTTTTGTGTGTGTTTCATATTGTCCTTTTTGTACACCCAACTGGGTCTAAGGTGCAAATTGTCTCTCTCTAAGGAAGGAGATTGGTTAGGATGTTTACGAACAGACGGGAAGCCAAAAAGACTGCGGCATATTTATCAAAAACTGGAAGAGTCCAGAGAAGTGAGGTTATTAAACTGACACTTTCAAGTGCAACTAAAATTTGCTGACAAAAATTGAGCTGTTTGGTCAATATAAGCACAACTATGTTTAGATGAGTCATGTCAGGCATGGAGGTGGTAGCATCATGCTGAGGGTCTTATTTGCTTCAAGTGTACCACTGCATTGCACAAAGAAGTAGGGATAACAAAACTTCCAATACAATTTTATCACTAACCAAAATATAGGGAGAGAATTTATGAAATGGGAACTTACATGCTGCTCCTACACCGATGAGAACAGAGGTCAGGTAAAATGACCAAGTAGAGGGCATGATGAACACTGCAATGTAACCACTAAACAAAAGCACAGCCATAAGCCACATGTTTAAGCATTTGTGTCCTCCTTACTTCTCTTTCTCTACTCAGCACAGCCAAGTTTACCTGTAAAGTAGGCCGCTCAAAAACATGGTCAGTTTCGCTCCAATAACTGTAACAACAGTTGGTGCAAGCAGATTGGAGAACGAAAAAACTCCATAGATGATCCCTAGGCTTCAGAAGAAGTAAAGAAAATACAGTTAGCATCTTTATGCGTTTTTAATTTGGTGAAATAAACTTTTTCTTTCTTTCTTTTACCTGTGGAAACCACTTCCGCTGAAAGTTGAATTGTTCAGACTTTTCACCACAGTTTGCTGAAAGGGGAAAAAAAAAAAAAATCTAAGAAAAAAATGAATTAGGGTTGTCAAAAGAGTTCAGAGCCTATTTAGCCTCAGGTCATTCATCCTGTTTGATAATTTCACTGACCATTGAAGAAAATCAGAAACACGAGAAGCGCCTGACTAACTCCTCTGACTTCCATTTCCTTCACTTTACAAAAAACAGCAGCAGACTGATTTTTTTGTTTATGCTTTCATTTATAAAACGCATAGCTATAGTAGAGAACAAAGTAAATAAATAATAGCTGCGAGTTGCACGTGTTGATTTGTAACACAAGATTTCCTTTTTGAGACATCGTTTTAATTCAAATACATCTTCAATCTGCAAAATCATCATTTGAGGAATCCACACTACAAACTAAAAGCACCATGGTAAACAGATGATAGTTTTTGAACTTACTTCAACGTTCCCACAGGTGGTGAAGGCGGTGAAAATGAACAGAAATCCTACACCCAAAACCACAACGTTGTAAGTCCTTCTGTCTGCCATTCTGTCTTCTTTTTTCCCTCCTAATACATTATAAGTATTAGTGCTTTTAACGTCCTCTGTCGATGAATCCCACCTACAACTCTTAAACACTGGAGGACCCGAATGTCTCCATTTTTACAAAGTTTCCTAACTGTTTAGTTACAGTTTTATTCGCAAACAGCAACCAGAGGAGCACTGACAAGATGCAAATAGAAAGCAACAGTGGAGCACTGTACACGAGAACACTTCCTTCCTATTATACAGAGTACACATGACAACTTGTGACTTTAATTACAAGCAGTTTTTTCCGCTCATTTTCCTTTTCACTCAGACTTTTTCTTTCGTCGTCATGAGGACGGTCGTGACAGTAGTTCTGGGTTCTCCCTCTTCTTCTGTCCGCGTAATTTGTGGTAATTAGTGTTTGCTGCCGTCCGGAGGTGGCCACGGGGAACGTACCTTCATGAAAATGACTGAACATTTGCAAAATATGAATAAAAACTTCAACAATTACAAAACAATTATTGTGTTACAAAGTAATCTGAGATTTATACAATATACTCTTCTGTGTATTGTGAATCTATTTAGCTTTCAGTTTTGAGAATCCAAAGTGTTTAAAAGCAAAGAAGTGAAATTGAGATCATATTATCCCAGTAGGCTGTCTTTAATTGTTATTTTTGACATAGTTATATGGCTTATATATATATATA